>DWHP01001083.1:0-17018 GCA_018247895.1 Parnassius honrathi
CATGTGAAGTTCGCCAACACGCATTGGGGCAGCGCGGCGGACACTTCCTTGCCCTAAAACCCTCTCAGAAATGAGCGAAGGCCTGTGCTCAGCAGTGGGACGTATATAGGCTGTAACTTACTGTGTTTCATTGTAATTAGATCATTAATCTTTGAGTTATTGTCAACCAAACAAGTCGATCGGGAAGAAATTGTGAAATACGGAGAAAATCGAGTTCCGTGCCGTTATAAAGTTCCTTACCAAGCGCGGAATCAGTTCAGACTATACTGGAAGAGATATCATCCGTTTACAGGGACTCTTGTCCAAGTAAAACTGTGGTTTACAAGTGGCATACCCTTTTTAAACAAAGCAGAGAGTCACTTGAAAACGACTCACGGCTAGGAAGGCCGATCGAGGTGACCACTTCGGAAATTATTCAAAAAGTATAAAAATTAATATTATAAGATGCCCGCCTAAAGAAAAACAGCTCGCAGAAATGGTTGGAGTATCAGATACAACCATTTTCAAAATTCTTCATGACTGTCTTGGTATGACTAAAGTCAGTGCAAGATGGGTGTCTAGAATGCACACGCCGCCTCAAAAGTAATGGAAGCGTGGAATGTTCTCGTGCATTTTTGGACTTCTTTATGGAAGACAAGGATGGAGTGTTGGTTCGAATTGTTACTGGTGATGAAACTTGGGTTCACCATTATGAACCGAGTCCAAACAGGACTCTATGCAGTGTCACAAAAAAGGCACACCACCGCCCAAGAAATTTAAGAAATTCATGGGACAGTCTTTTGGGACTCAGAAGGAATCCTATTGATTAATTATAAAGATAAAGGTGTCTCCATAACCGGAGATTACTACGCTTCAATCCTATAACAATAGAAGGAAGCCATAAAGGAGAAAAGAAGGGGAAAATTGACCAAAGGAATCCTTCTTCTGCACTGTTAACGCGCCTGTTCACAAGTGCCATGTTGCGATGGCTGCTCTGCCGAAATTTTGCCAACCCACTTATTTCCAAACTCAAAAGAAGAACTTCGTGAGCAGAAGTTTTTAATTAATGAAGAAGTGAAGGAAGCAGTTTCGGCGTATTTTTTAGACCCAAACAAATAATTTTTTGAGGTTATATTGCATAAGTTAATTGAAAGATCCGAAAAATGTATTAGGGTAGCAGGTGAATATATTGAAAAGGAAAAATAAATTTGGATTTTTATTTCCACTCCTTAACCCCCAATTCCGCGAACTTCAAAACGCATCCTCGTACCACTATACTAATGTTAAATACTCGCTGCCCGCGGTGCAATAAAGTGGGAAAACAAGACGACGGGCCCCCGTCTCTTGCATCTCTTACTCAGTATACTGTGGCTCTTGCGTCAGAGCACAACAGCCAGTATACTGTTTCCCCATTCTATTGCACCGCTGGCAGCGAGTCTTTAACATTAGTATAGTAGCTTCTACCGACATATACTGAGAAGACAGAAACATTTTTTATGCGATGATTTTTAATATTTACGCAAACACTACACATTGAATGAAATTAGTTTTTACGGATTCTATTGCGTGTGTTAACTTATTTTATGTTTCCGATGTTTCGAGCAGTTTACAGGTCAGGTGTTCAACGTCCTAATGTCATTGTTAACCAAGGTTAATACCTTAATACTTTTAAACTACGTCTAACACGACTCCCAACGGCATTAATGAAATAGTTACCTAATTGCAATTTGTATAATTGTTGGAAGATTATTCCACTAGGCCAAGGTTTGACCACGGCCCCACGTGATGATGGTACTAGGTAAAGAACACGTTAGCCTAGAATGTGTATTTCCTTTTTGCATAATTGTAAGCAAAGTTAAATTAGTAAATTAGAAACGAAGGCACTTAAACGCAATTGGAAGTAAGTCATAAATGGCTTACTGTGCCGCCATATCCATTAACGTGCCAATAAAAAAAGTACGTTGAGATAAATATTATTATTTCCTTATTTTGGGTTTATACCAATTGCGTTATAAGTGTTTACGTATAGGCGTCACTTGCGCACACAGTAATAGATTTGTTGTCTTTTTTTAAGAAAACTGAAGTAAACAAGTGTTTTAGGTGTTAGAGCTGCGTTACAGCTACATTATGGTTGTAGCACGAATTGGTCGGCTCGTCCGGGGAATGACCACGCTCTCACATAATACCAGCGTAAAATAGCAGGGCTTCGTACAATGAGTAGTTTCCTAGAATTACTATTCACTGGAAACAATGCAATTCATCTTAGTCCTCAGGATTGAAAACGCATTTGCATTTTAATTCTTAATCGAGAATAAACGTGGATGTCTATGGGCCACAGCATCCTCTTAACATCAGGTGGACTGTGTGCTCATTTGTCACACTTATTTAAAAAAAAATATAGTCCTTCCCCATAGATTGCCTTATGGTTTAAATGGCCCCCTATATTTGCCATAGTTGCCACGCTTGGCTTAATCGACCACGGAAGGCTTGGCGGGTTTGTTTCCTATTTGTTTTTAGGAAGACGCTGCTACCTATACCCTAGTTTGATTCCCTCTGTCGTATTTCACGATATCCACGGGACGTGGGGTAGTGTGAGAAAAAGCGAATTCCTCCTAAACGGTTGCATCGATTTTGATGAAATTTTGAGTGTGTGATTAAGTTGATTCGCGAATGTTTAATATTCGCAATGGGATCGTGTAGGGGGCGCTGTTATCGAAATTCAGAAATCACCCAAGCGAAGCCTGGCGTATCGGTAGTTAAATATAATATTTACAATAAACATCGCCTGAGTGAATCACGCGACAATAAAGCCGCGTATCAATGTTTTGATAATGCGTGGCGCGACGGAATTGTACTCGTTGTGTGATCAAGCTAGTGACGGAACAACTGTGGGGAATTGTCATTATGTATGTATACAGTCATATGGAATTATGAATATGTGGAGAAACTAGTTCGCCTTCCTTCTGGAACCCGTGCATTCTGGTCTCTCGCCAAGGCTGTCCAGAGGAATTTCTGACAGCCATCTCTTCCATCTCTGCACAGGGCGACTCACTGGCCCATGCCGCAAAGGAGAAAGCCGATCTGCTAGGCTCTTTCTTTGCGTCCAACTAACTCGACTCTCGATGACGGGAGAAGTACGCCGCCGACCATCCCGCGGTGTAAGTCACATCCACGCCGGAGGTGTGGTTTACACACCGCATTTTAATTCTTCATTATATCATATTTCATTATATTCTTATACATTCATAGTTCTCCACAGAATTGAGCTTGGATAATTTACAAGTTAGTTAGTTAGTTAGCTACAGTATATGATATCATCATCATCACAATATTTACAAGTCCACTGCTGAACATAGATCTCCCCCAAGGTATGCCACGTATATATATCGTCCATGTCACACCCATGGCGGTAGTTGTTGAGAGCACTAAGCTCGAAGTTTTTGACGAGTACGTTTACCTGGAACAAATAGTACGACTAGGTAAGTCCAACTTCGGCCGAGAGATCAATCGACATATTCAACTCGGCTGGGCAGCGTTCGGGAAATTACGACACATCTTCTCGTCAGGTATACCTCAAAACCTGAGAACGAGAATGCACAACCAGTGCGTGTTGCCAATGATGACCTATGGAACTGAGACGTGGTCTTTCACTGCTGGCCGTATAAGGACGCTCAAAGTCGCTCAACGAGCTATGTAGAGAGATATACGCAGGGTTTCTCTGCGTATATGACATACCTACAGTCAACTTGGCATCGCTGAAGGGACTTTAGCACCACCCAAGTTTGGACGGAATAAAAGAAAACAGAAACTTTTTTATTCCATGTAGGCTATAAACAATACCTATTGAAAGTCTTTTTTCATTTACCACTGGTTCGCAAAAAAAACCTCTGTCCTGGGAAGAACCAGCAAGAAACGCAGCGGGACTATTTTTTTTTTCAAATAATAGCTTACAATGATGTTTACAATTAACAACACAAGACAAATTAGAAATGGCTTGGTAGCGATCACCATTCCCAGCAGTTATTATCATCCATAAATTCTTTAATATTATTACTATAATAACCCTTTTTATACAGACTTAGTTTAATAAAACTTTGCATATGACAAATTTTGTACATTTTCTGGGATTTTGTTGTAAAAGCGTATGCATCACCCCGAGAATGAATTACTGACTCGGTGGAGCCGAGTAACTGGTACAACTTGCACAACGAGTCTAACGTTCGCAATTTTCGAGTATACTTCTGACGGATTTTATCAATGGATAACTTTGCGAATATGAATTTTTCTGTAATATTTTTGGAGTATACTCCTTAAGAATCGTTTCGTATAATATAGCACACGTTAAGAAAAATAGATCGGTGGTAAAATCAAGCGTTAGCAAAAAGTTAAGCCGTTATGGTTTTCCTCTCCGCAACATACTATTATACGTGGTAGAGCCATGCTGCGGTTCTATTAGTAGTATAGGTAGTTGTAGCACGAATGGGTCGGCTCGACCGGGGAAGGACCACGCTCTCACGGAATAACAGCGTAAAATAGCAGCTTGATGCTGCTGTGTTTCTTATGGCGCGTGTAGAGAACCGGAGACCCTTTTTATTGGAAATAAGGCATTGCATCTTAGTTCTCACGGGTGACAACGCATCTGCATTTTGATTCGTAATTGATTATAAATGTAGACGTCAATGGGCCACAGCAACCACTTACCATCAGGTGGACTGTGTGCTCGTTTGTCACCCTATCCTATAAAAAAAACACTTGCGCATCTCATAGAGCGAAATGAATAATGTAATATAAGTTATATATGTTTATCCAATTTGTTTTGTCAAATCAGTATAAATAAACGTAAGGATTCATTTACTTCCTTTGCCTATTTTATATATCTTAAGATAATCGTTTTCAAGATCAATTCCAGTCACGTGTCGGAGCTGACACGCACGATTTTTTTTATCGAAATAGGGTGTCAAACGAGCACACGGTAGTGCACCTATTTACATTGCTTTTTAGCGTAGTTCAGACAAAAAGTAACAATTAAAAAGCTGAATGTACTCCGGGTTAATTCTCACATCGGGTCGTCAATCACCTCAGTGACCGTAGATACTAAACACCCGAAACCTTGGAAATTAAAAATAAGAGTTTTATTAAATGGTAGAGTCTCTTACCACTCCACAGAACCATTAATAGAAGCTAACGCTTAAGAACACTTAAAATTTAATATCTATAGAAACTTAATAGACCACTTGACACTAAGCCTCTAAAATGTTTGGCGAATCGGACGTGAAATTTCCCGGCGTGAAATTTATTTCAAAGTGGAAGCACTTAACAGCTGTCTGTAGTATCTACTCGTTCTGCTAGATAAGGTGATAAAGTAGCGTAAAGCGTTAACTTATAATTGGTGGACGAGCTTTCACAGAGTTGTCGTTAGTACTGTTGTTGAATGACATAAGCGACTGAGGATTTTTGATGAGCTTTTATCTTAAGTGCTTTGAAATTTTTAAGTTGCTTCTGGACACCTTAGGATCTATAAATGTAGAGTTAAGTATTAAATCAATAAAAGAAAACTAGTATTAAAACTATTACTTGCAAGACCGATACCTTGAGCATCGTGATCATGTCTAGGACCACCCTCGCCATTTATGATAATGTCTTCCAGAAAGAATTTCGGACACAGCGGTCAATCTCAACGTAGACTAGATATCTGCGCAGTACAAGATTTTAGTAGCTCGTTGTATGCGCAAATACTCAAACAATCATACATACTCCCAGTGCGGCAAAAAAAAAGAGAATTGAGGCCGTCTCGCAAATGTTCCGCCTGGCTTCCAAATAGGTCACCAGTATTGGGTTTAGAGCGCTCACGATATCCCGATGCCGCTTATGCTAGGAAATCGTGATCGGATTTCGAGAGTCGTCGAGAATTTCCATCCGATGAGAGAACAGCCTCACGTCGTAGACGGTCGAGTTCGGCGCTATCAAATATGTTTGAGTGCAAGATATACTGAACTCCGTCTGCCAGAAAGAAAGAAAGACTGCCGTCTTGGAAAGAAAGATGCTGTAAAATTGTACCTATTCAAAACAAATATTTTTATAGGAGAAGGGGCAAACAAGCGTACGGTTCACCTGATGGTAAGTGTTTACCGCCGCCCATGAACACTGCAACACCAAGGGAATTGTAGATGCGTTGCCGGTCTTTTAAAAAGGAATAGGCCCTTTTCTCTTTGCGGTCATCTGCTTGCTCCTATTTTTTTCATGGGAGAGGAGGCAAAAAGATCATACGACACATCTGATGGTAATTGACCACATCTGCAACACCAGAAGAATTGCCGGCCCTTTAAAAACAAGTGGGCAAAAAGTTTTAGTTCAAGGTCCATATATAACATATGGTATATTATACCAAAAAACATAAAAAATAAAATACAGGAATATCGGTCCGGAAATACTGCTTATTTTAGTATTTTATTTTTTATATTTTTAGTATAAAATACTATTTATTGAATATTAAAACAGATGGTGGCAAATATAATTCACATAAATTTATTTTACACTATATGATGGTTGATGAAACTTTTAATCCATTTATTCTTTATACAAATTTAATATGTTCCAATGCAGTCCGACGTCAATGCCTTTATTATAACAAAACAAAAATACAGTCTTATTGTAATTTCTACTCGACTTCGTAAGTATGTATATACTCGTAGAACAAGTATATATAACTCACGTTTCTATACACAACGTCTGGACCACTACTGTGCGATTTTTTTTTCCTCGCACGATTTCTTTCTGGGATTGTTTACAACCGGCCGTTTTTATTATCATGTCTAGTGCGTTATAGTGCAAATTTTGTGAGGAACATTTATGCAGAAGAAACTATTGAAGTGTATAAATTAAGATATTGTTTTTTTTCATTCATATATTGTAGCTCATGGAAATGACAGTAGCCTCGGGCAAGAGAGGACAAGCATTTTAATCTTACCAGGAGTGTTTAACAAAAAAAAGGCCGTCAAAAGTCTTCAGTTGAACAATAACCCTTCTCTTATCGGCAAACAGGCGGGGGCTGCCCCACTCGTGCTACAACTATGTTATAGCTGCAGCATGGCCTCTACCACGTATGAAAGGTTGTGGAATTTCTTGCTTAGTATAAAGTAAAATAACTAATTTATCTTTTTGGTGTCCTAAACTATCGCAACATAACTTGAATAGCTTTAATGGAATAACGCGTCCCAGTTTTATCACGTCGAAGCTTTGACGTTTTGAACATCATCTACCCTAATTATTAACTTACATTGTGGCAGTAGGCACAATATTTTATAGAATGTAAATACATTAGCTTAATTAATGTTTATTTATTTACCGCTAGAGTAAACCGGAGAGCTGTAGCTAAGCGCTTGCTTTTTTATAAAATAAAGTTAACGCCCTTGATTTATGGATCTCGACAACAGCGCCACCTGCCGGGTCCAAATTTGGATTTAAATTTTAAACCATCCAGGGACCCACGCAAACACACTCAAAAGATGTCATCAAAATCGGTCGGCCTGTTCAGAGAACTAGAATTAGATAGAGAATTATAAAGGTGTATTAAAGATTTAATAGCTACACCCTTTAAAACGCCGAACCTAAATCGCATAGTATAATCACAGTCGTATTTCGATCACGAGCAACATTACTAGTGTGATAACCCTGCTTTTACTACATGCACTTGTCCAGTGTACTAAATATGGGCAATTGTATCCATTAAACTGTCATTTGGTTCGTTCTTGAAAAGTCTTTGTTCGATGCACTTAACATGCTTAAGTAGCAACTTCGCTTTTGATTAACGTATGTTTTCTTTTTTGTTACAGGTAATTTTTCTGACGATGCACGGTTGGTTGGTGTTTTCCAGTATTAAAATTTTTGGCTGACTACAAAATGGATTTGCACTTTCACTGTTTTTTTTTTTCTCGTTTTTGTTTTTTATACTACTCTGTGATCGGCTCGATTCACTGGTGCTGCGGAAAATGTTGCATCACTTTGAATTTTCTATCGCATTTACCACGGCGTGTGCTCTGAGGAATTGTTCGGATTAATTACAGCCGACAAATTTCACCAACACACATCGCGACAAAACTCACGTCTCCATCCACGTCTGGATACTGGACAGTCCAACTAGTATGCGATTTACTAGAAGTTTTCTCCCCCGCACGAGTTTTTTCTGAAATTGCTTACCACCATTTTTCTGAACCAACACGATTTAGGGACCCGCAAAAACGAGCTTACTCGTTTTTAAAAGGCCGGCAACTCGCCTGCAATAATTCTCCTGGTGTTGCAGTTGTTCATGGGCGGCGGTCAACACTTACTGTCTGGCAGCCGCATGCTTGTTTATCCCATCATCTTCTATGAAAAAATATGTTATGCTATTTCTTTTAAAAAAATCCACCCCATAACACGAAAAAAATTGGTGAAATTTTTAATGTAACGATTTAGAAAATGTAGAGAACACCTTTCAGACCGCGGGCCCTGAGCCCTGTGAAGCTGTGATAGCCAAAAGGCTGACAGCATTAACATCATCAGAAACTAGTTATTCCAGTTGTCACATTGAGTATGTGATATTCCTTCCAGTATCCATCCATTCCAGCCTGTAAAAGTCCACAACTGAACATAAGCTTCCCGCTATTCCTTGTTTCACTTGGGCTATTCACTAGAACGCGTACCGAAAACCATCTTTGTAGAATGTACCACGAAATTATACTGAGTGTGTAGTTCTTCTATACCAAACTAACTCACATCATAATGTCTATTTTGAACTGCTTTCGCTTTATTTAGCATTTAATTGTTTTTGCTTCTGTAGTTATAAGTTGTTTAAAGTTACAGTCTATATACGTCCCACTGCTAGGCCGCCTCTTATTACTGACAGGGTTTTTAGGGCAAAAAAATGTCTTTCGCGGCTGCCCCAAAGTATTTTGTTAATTATTATATATAATCGAAATATTTTTTTTATTTCTTGGACGTGCAGGTTTCCTCACGACGTTTTTCTTCACCGTTAAATCAGCACTTAAAATTACAATTAAGAATGTCATAGTAAGGAAGTAATTAGTATAAGTTGTTTAGTCTATTGTTAGAAATTAAGCTTAAAATTGTTTAAAACAAAAGAATATTACTTGATGACAATCTTTCTTATTGGAAGGCATTCTGGAAGTAAATTGTTAAAAAAAAGCAGAAGTGTGAGAGCGGATATTCAACTTGCTCTCTTTTTTTATAAAATAGGATGACAAACGAGCACACAGTCCACCTGATAGGGTAAGTGGTTGCTGTGACCCATAGATCTATCCTCGATTACGAATCAGAATGCAGATGCGTTGTCACCTGTGTGGATTAAGATAAAATGCCTCGTTTCCAGTAAATAGGGTCTCCGGTTCTCTACACTGACCATACAAAACAACAGCATTACGCTGGTATTCTGTAAGAGCGTGGGCCTGCCCCGGTTGAGCTGATCCATTCATGCTGCAACTATAATATAGCTGCAGCGTGGCGCGTATACAACGTAATTTAAACGTTTAATAAAAAGGTAAAAGTCAACTTCAAAGAACATAAAAGAATTAAATAATGTCCACGTGATCGCTTCTAAAATTGGAACTTTAACGAGACGCTGTCTAAGCACCTACTTGAGAATGAAATGATTTCCACAGAAGTTATTGTGTGGAAAACATTTTATTGTATTTAGGTTTTAACTATTAAAAGTTGAATTATTGGAACACAAATATCTTGTTTTGTGTCATATGTGTATTTTTCTTAGACAATATAGCATATTAAAACACTTATAAAAGTTACACTTATACTGTGAGTTCTTCGAAATTGTGTGTGCTAGTTTTGCCTTATTAGGGAATAGGTTTATTTCAATCTGTCGACGATTTATTTCCGCTCTCAAGAATTTACAAGCGAAAGTGGACTTAAGGTATTAAATTGTATGTACGATTGATAATGAACGGATGCGTGAAAATAAGTGTGGGACCGAAGACGGAAGTTACACCTAAGCGAGAAAAAAATATTAGTTTATGGCGGTATAAAAGTAATGTGATCAGAGCTCTGTGTTTTATAAAAGTCTAATTAAATATTTGCTTTAAAGAAAAGCGATTTAATTTTTCCTTTATCCCATATGTACATTTGTATTTCTCGAGCTTTAATACAACCTCCGTTATATAACTAGCTAATAAAAACGTTAGTTCCTGATATTAATCTACGCAAACGTGAAAATGAAGATACCATCTATCAAAGCAACTCACACAAAACGGTCTAGGTAGAGGTATCCCTAATTATCGCGCTGCGTCCCACAAAGCGCTTGATTGATGAAGCTTCGGGATCCCTCGATTAATTACAATCGGACCGATCTACAGCTTAAAACCGCATTTCATTGCAATAAGTCGGCTGATTTTCTTGTTTTTATGGTTTTTTTTAAATTTAAGAATGGTAAATAAACTTTAGTTTACATTTTGCCGGTATATGGTGGCGACATAATTCATTACGCCATTTCATTCACCCTGTGATTGTCGTAGGTGACTGTGGGAAATGTCAGAACAATCTTAAGGCGACCGAAAATAGCCTAATGGTACTGTTCGGACTGCAAACTCGGATAGTCGTGAGTTCGAATCCTCCATTCGATTACTGGTGGTGGACCGCTCTTAACACAAACATGTTTAAGCTTAGTTATGCCAAACGCTGCTCATTTTTAAGATGGCGGTGGCAGAAAAAGTGACATGTCCTATCGTTGGGAAGACCCGGAGCGTACTTAATCGGACGTCGTCGGCGCGTGAAACAGTCCACTTCAATGTCATTTTTTCCGTGTATTGGGATATAAACTTATCTATTTTAATTATCTTATCAAAATGCAGGTTATGATAAATATCCAAAAAAAATTAGTTCGTTTTATTTAGTCAATTATTTTATATGCATATTTTAAAAATACATAAGCTGTCAAAAACGTGACTTGAAAAAGTTGTAAAAAGCAGAATAAAAACGTAGTCGAAAAGTATATGATATCTCATCTAAGATAAGTATATTCCTCCAAATTTTAATGTTTGCTGTCTCACTTCAACGCGGATATAATGTACGTAAAACCGAAGGTTGATGTGAATCCTCATAGCGGATGTTAACACGCATAATCTTTTCCTTAAGTGCTCGGCGTTTAACCAAAAGGGCAGTTTACACAAAATCACTGTAATATTAAAAGAGGTGCTCTGCGCACTTGCTTCGTTTCGTAAATACTTTTCAGTATATATTCGCTCCTATTGAGACTTCGTTAAGTCATCTCGATATTTATGTAATATTTTTGTACTATAGTACAACTTCTGCTGTCAGAACTAAAAGTATTAGATCGCTAACGAGAGGTATCCGAGTAGTTCTTGACAAAGCCTCAACTAAACCTAAAAAAAACTCTTAACCAGATTTTTATACGTCGTAGAGCCACGCTGCAGCTATATTATTGTTGTAGCACGAATGGGTTGGCTGAACCGGGAAAGGACCAGGAAAATACTAACGTAAAATAGCAGCGTATTACTGCTGTGTTTTGTTTGGTGAGTGTAGAGATCCGGAGACTCTTTTTTTTACTGGAAACGAGTTATTCCATCTTAGTCCTCAGGGGTGACTGCGCATCTGCGATATGATTCTTGATCGCGTATAAATGTAGATGTCTGTAGGCTACAGCATCCACTTACCATCAGGTGGAATGTGTGCTCATTTGTCACCCTAATTCTATAAAAAAGATGGTATAACAGTAACTGTAACCCATGTATATCTGAAACCCACTTCAAACAAAAAAGACTGCGAATGCGTTGTCCACACAGAGGATTAGGATGGAACGTCTCACAGCCTGTCATACGTATTAGAGCTTCACATGCACTGCTAAGGTTGCAATAGAATAAAACTAGAAGCAGACGCATTGCCGCTTGGCGGCAGAAGTATGTTAACAACCCAAACCTACTACTATGTACAAAAGGATGCCCCTATGTCTTAGATATATGACGGTTCTGCTTGTATGATAAATATTTAAACATGGCTACGACACTGTACGACCTTAGACCATTTTAGTCAAATGGTATAAGAGTGCGACAGAGCATTTGAATCCCGTACAGAACAAGTGCTTGTACGGCTTGCAATTAATTGTTCCCGGTCCGGATGTATATATTATGTGTCTATATAAGTCCTTGTATAATCTATGAATGTCAAACACCTCTACGATACATGTGTTTTTGGTAAAAAAATATCATTAATCGCCCGCCAAGCGTGGCAATTATGGTAAATCTGGCTAATATGTTTAACAGTAGACTTTTAGTGGGCTGTAAATGTAAGTATTATTTCAATGAAAAAAATCAAAAACGATTCAGCAAATTTACACTTTGCACGAATCTGTCGTTACAGACCTTGCCCTAAGTAGGTATTTAAACCATTCACACGTTAATTCAGAGGGAAAACCGCAACTTCCCGTTGACGTTTGCGGGTTACCGCAATTCAAAAGCCTAATGGAAAAGTATAGTTAATTAAAGTTTAAAAAATTGGTAACCTAAAATCCGTGTAAAAAAATCTGATTGAAACCGCGTGAAATGGTACAACTAAACCCGAAATTTCTACAACCAACACCACTACACTAGTGTTGGATTTAGTGGTGAAAGTGAAAAAGCATGCAGTTGTGGGTAGGAGCGGAGGTAGATGCTCTTTAACCTGAAAGGAAAAATTTTTGTGATTTGGATAAACACTTAAGACTTAGTTATTATACTTATTATAAAACCGAGAGAGTAGTAAGTAAGTAAGAGAGAGCGTAAATATATTTTAATTACCATTATGTGTAGTGTGTTTTCATTACCCTTAATTTAAAGTTAAAGTTACAGCCTATATAGATCCCATTACTGGGCACAGCTTCAACTCATATTTTAAGAGGAGAGACAGAGGGTTTTAGGGCAAGGAAGTGTCCGCCGCGATTTCACAGTGTGTGTTGTCGAACTTCACAAGTCTGAGAAATATTTTTTTCTTATTTCTCAAACATGCAAGCTTCCTCACGATGCTATCCTTCACCGCCGACCACGTAGGGTAACCAGCATTTAAAATTGTAATTAACAATTTCATTGGTGCCGGCAGGGATTGAACCCGGTTTGCTCGCGTACTGTAAAATATGCAGCGAGCGCTAACTATCTGAGCTACCACGGCTCTCTAACCATCTCAGCTACTCCGGCTCCGACCCTTAATTTAAGTACCCTTAAAATTACTTGATTAGCTCTACCAAGCTTCATTACCCATTTGTCACTGCGCAGGTCATCGCTTTAGCTAACAAGGTAGAAATTCCAGCCAAGCGTGATTCACTAGGCTATTGAAATTAAAAAGAAATATCCAAATTTCAATGTTAGGTTCCTATTAATCTATAAAATTAAAAATATGTCCAAGCTTACCAGTGCAATACTTAAAATACTGTTGTTTCTGCGTAGATCGGACCAAAAATTAATGTTCAAAAGCTGAAGATAGCCCAGAGTATACCTAGTACATTGGAACGTCATAGTTCCCGGGCTAACTAGGACATTGGAAAGTCAAAGTTCCTCCGTGATGATGGTTGCTGTAAATCACCCGAAACGTTGGGAATTAAGTAAAAAAAGTGATATTATACGCCATAAAACCCGTTCATTTTATTTCAATTTCAATTTTTTTGTGGCGTTGGGCGACAGACGGACTCGCCGTCCATCTGCCGGTAAGTGAATGCTGTGGTCCATAGATGTCCACATTTATCTGTAACTAGGGATCCAAATGCAAGCCTCTGAGGACTAAGATGGAATAACTCGATTAAAAGGGGTCACAGGTTCTCTACACTCCCCATACGAAACACAGCAGCATTATGCTGCTGTTTTACGCTGGTATTCTGTGAGACCGTGGTCCTGCCCCGGTTAAGCCGACCCATTCGCGCTACAACTATAATATAGCTGTGGCATGGCTCTACCACGTAAAAATATAAAAAAATCTTAAAAATAAGACATGTTCTATTTGTTTGATAATTCTCAGTGAGCAGTATCTTCTTCTCAACTTTATGCTAGACATTGTGGTTATACTTTAGCTTTGAAACTTACAACGAAGCGTGTAGCGGCGGTATCACGATATGCGCTACCCCGTATCATTACATTGGGGTTGTGAACGACGACATAAAGGAATCAACGAGGATGGTCAGCAGCGTCTTTCCTAATAAAAAACAGCGGTCACCGACCCACCTACTGAGCTTGGCAACCCATGTAGGCAATCTGTGGTTAGTCAAGTTATTAACTAAAGCTAATTAATAAAACTAAAAACTAATTAATCGAAAATTTTATTGTAGCGACGTTAACCAAGGCTCTCGTTTCCTTAATTATTTTTTATCCAAGTCCGGCCTTGCCAGTGCGCAGTAACTCTTTATTACATATTCAATGAATTATTATTAAAGCTACCTTATTCATGAATAATTAACTCGTGCCAAGGCGTAATTTAATTTGAGATAACACAAAGAACTGCGGTTAAGCATTAGGAAATTGTCTCGTGCGTCGGGAATACGAATTAACAAAACTTTGCTTCCTTCGTTTGGTTAGCCTGTTTTAATGAATACTCGTACATAAAACGATTGTGCAAATTTATATAAATAAAGAACGAAATGTTTACTATACTCAAAGAAAGAATAAAAAAAGTTACAGTGTAATTTTAAATTTGGAATACATTTTCTAATATGACATGATGCTTTGTTATAATGGTAGTAATGTTACGAATAAAACCTTTTTAAGTGTAATATTCTTTTTAAGTAATAAAAAAAATCAAATCGTTCGTTAGTTTTGAAACAAATGAGATCTTCCAAAATGTATGGAGCCTGGGCCGGGCCCTTGTACACTATACTCAAAATTAAGGAAACACATTTTAAACGGTTCTCAATATTCCAATTATTTTATAATTGCTTTGTTTGCTGGTAAAGCACAGGAAATTACACTTGAAATTGCTACACATAACAAAAACCCGTCATGGCGGTAAACTCATTTTTATTGATTAGTGACCTGTGACATGTCTATTTCACGTATTTTTGACAACGTTGTGATAACTGATAGTTCTCTTGATATGATCAATGGTTGCTTTACGGTTTACTGTCATTGTCTATAAGCACAGAGGAACTAAATTGGTTAGACGCCATATTGAAAGTCGATAAAAGTAATTGATAAACATCAATTGTTTATCACGACTGGATACATTTAAATGAATTATGTGTATTTTTCCCGAATTCTACAGATTTTTATCTTTTTTTTTGAGGTAGTTTACATAGACCTGGCCCATTTTGAAACATCTGCTTTACGTGTGACATTTGCTTTTAGCATATTACAACTTTAGAAAATTGTTTAAATTGGTAGGAGACTCTTTTTCTATCGAGGAGTTTGTCTGAAGAGAAATCACCTTCTTACTTATTTCAGCCGCCTAACAGCTGTGCTTGCGGCTGTGTTCCCGGTCTGGAAAGCATAGAGTACCAGTATGATTGTAGGCTGTGAGGCATTCTTAGTCATCAGACGTGACAATACATCTGTAGCCTTTGTTTGAAGTTGGTTGGTCCATGGATTGTAGTAGCCACTTAACGTCGGGTTTTATACGTGGTAGAGCCACGGTACAGTTACATTAGTAGTATATTTGTAGCCCGAATGGGTCGGCTCGACCGAGGAATGACCGCGCTCTCACAGAATACCAGCGTAAAATAGTAGCTTAATGCTGCAGTGTTTCGTATGGTGAGTGTATAGAACCGGAGACCCTTTTTACTGAAAACGAGGCATTTCATCTTAGTCCTCACGGGAGACAACGCATTTGCATTTCGACTCGTAATCGAGGATAGATGTAGATGTCTATGGGCCACATCATCCACTTACCATCAGGTGGACTGTGTGCTCGTTTGTCACCCTATCCTATAAAAAAAATCATCATCAGAAAATAACATCAGGTGAATTGATACAGAGTTAGTGTTTCCTTACTATAAGCAGTAAAACCCTTTTAGTTGTACTGTACTGTTACGTTGTAATTCTATGGAGAGGATATAATTACTAATTAGTCATGTTGTAAAGCGACAACGAAGCTCGGAAGCTTTCTGTGTGGTGGACATATGAATATATACACTTTTGTTGTAAACCACAAAATAAGACCGATACCATAAGTCCAAAACTATACGTAAAAATAACTTTCTGATTGTTGTATTTAACATTGAAAATTAATAGAAATAAGAAAATTATTTTGTTTGATATCAAACAAACAGCAAAAAGAAGATAAGAGCAGAGTCGTAATTCAGAGGCTAACTGCTCACCGTCAATTTCACAGTACACTAGCAACTCAGGTTTCATTCCCGCCACCACCAATAGAATTGTTGAATTTAAATTTTAAGTGTTTGTTTACCACGTGTTCAGTAATGAAGAAAAAGATTGGAAAACCGCATGTCTGTAGAATAGATTATTTCAAGAAAATAAGCTTAGTGTAAAAAACATTTTTGAAAAAATAAATTAGACAACAAATTGATGTTGTTTTTCAGATGGGAAGTTTTTTCAGGTGGTATCGTGTAGAGGCGGTGCAAGAATATCTAATAAGCCATGTCCTCACGTAGGTGTCATAAGAGGCGACGGAGAGAAATTGATACAGGTGATGGGCAGTATAGTCTGATAAGCGTGACAACTATGGCGAAATCGGCTCTATAACACAGTCTATGGAGGAGACCTATGTTCAGCAGCGGATTTTATAGGCTGTACTGGATAGATGGAGGGACGAAGCCCGCCAGCAGTCAGAGTCAGAGCAGAGCGGCGGAGTCACCGCCTCAGAAATGAGAGAAGGCCTGTTTTCAGCTGTGGGACCCGTGCCTATATCTATACGTTTTAAATTTACTTCTATTAAACAAAATGAGAGATTAGGTCATTAGTTAACACATATTCGTCCCCTATGTTTAAGGTGGTTTCAATAGTACTTTAAAAAATTGCTAATGTCGATATAATTTTGTCTAGATGAAATCATCCAAATTAAATTTTCTGTATAACATAGTTACACTTTATATATATATATATATA
>DWHP01001084.1:0-17018 GCA_018247895.1 Parnassius honrathi
GTCTGATTGGTGCATGGGTGTCATAAAGGTCAATTAAAATGTAATTAAATGTTTCCACTTTTAGGTCTATAGAATCTGCACTATAAATAGCAGACCAGTCAGCATTCCGGGCATCCTCTTGTAAACGTTCTATATTGATTTCACTAAAATTCCGAAGCATCAGTACCTTGCCTCGAAGTTTGGGAGGACGTATGTTATAAGAAAAAAGGATGACGTCATGATGGGAGAATGCCACAGCTGCATATTGACCATGCTTTGACACGTGATCAGGAGATGAAACTATGATAAGATCTAACAGGGTTGAAATACAGTTAGGCAAGTTGTGTGTAGCATTAAGTGGCAGTATATGTAAATTACACGAGTCAGTAATAGGGCGCAGCTTTTTAGTGAGGTGATTATTCTTTAATATGCAAGTGTTAAAATCGCCCATAAAAATAATGTGATTGTATAGAGGAGTCAGATCTTCAAGTGTTTTATCAAACTAAGGGAAATAATTCACATGGAGAGAGGGTTATAAAAGACACCTAGTAAGATTTTGGTGTTGGATAATATAATTTCCAACAAGAGATGTTCAGCTTCATTAGGCAAGAGTGCTTGAGTAGACAATTTAATAATCTTATAAAGAATATCATATTTATGCACACTTCTATGTGTTTAAATGGAAAAGATCTTCTTCACTAAAGTTTGCCTAGAAAAGATCGATGTCTAGCGATAAGGCCATCTAATTGTACACACATTTATAAATTGAAGTTTGTTTTGTTTTGTAATATTTTGTGTGCAATAAAGAGTATAATAAAAAACACAGAGGAGGTGTCTATGAATATAATTATTGGATCAAAGTAACTTATCTCTGTCTTTCTATCACAATTATACGAAGTTGATGCCTCTTCTGTGTACAATCCTATCCTGCCCAACTTTGTGCTTGCTGCATTTTAAACACTTTTTCCCAATTCTAGATGATATAAATTCACAATGACATGAGGTATATAGTGTTGTCAGAGGGAGCTCATTTAGACCAGGATACTAGTAAAAATCTTATTTTTCCACGAAATATTTAAACTCGTGTGATTCGGTCCGTCAATTCATGACAACATACTATGCAAACACAGAGGAGGCGTCAACTTCATATAATTATGATCAAAGGACACTTACAGGTAAGTCACTTGATCAAATAATTATGTTGTTATATAAAACATCATGGAGGTCAGACAGTCTGCAGTCCCGTAAAGAAGGGACCCAACTTGGACGAAGCTACTTAGATGTGACTCAAACTGAGATGCAGAAGGCGCCATTGAGAACAGCGACCCACTAAACAACTATCGCAGAGACGCAATGCTGATAAACGCAATAAGCATCAATGTAACTATCGTCGGGAATACACCATCCTAAGCTCTCCCATACAATCCCAGCAGACATCACCACCCGCATACCTCCATCGATCCAAAATTCAAAACCACAAGATGTGCTGAATCAGGCGCAGAACACCCAGATCCATCATAAGACGTAATACGGCAAGTAGCAGTAAGCATCAATGCAACTATCATACGGATGGCGCCCCTCACAACACACCCACATAATCCCTATCGACTCTGGTAACAAAATTGGTATTGTTACTTATTACACCATATTGTGCTATTTCCATCTCTGGGCTGGGGCTCCCCACCACTGTGCGATTTAAAAAAAGTTTTCTTCCTCGCACAACTTCCTTGTAGAATAGACTACCACCAGAGATTTTCCCGGACCGATACGACTTAGGAACCTTCGAGAAAAGAGCCTATAAATGCTCGGCAACGCATGTGCAATTCCCCTGGTGTTGCAGTTAATCACTTACCATCAGGTGAGCCGTATGCTCGTTTGTACCCTTTTCTGTAAAAACATCTAAGAATTTTCTTTTACATATTCTCCAAAAGTATCGGAAAGATTATATGACCGTTCATGGTAAAGTTCATATAATTTTCCTCTTTTTTATATGAATTTCTACTGTTGCCTACTCATTAAATGCCTAGCGACTGTTAATTTTAAATTGTTAAATTTATGTTATTTTACGTTTTCATTACAGTAACATTTTAGTCTAAAATCGTACAATATTTTTAAGTTTAATCTTAAGGTCTGTGAAAATGTAAAACAGTTTGTAATTGTTAAAGTAAACCCTTGTTCAAAATGCTATCAGTTGTGTGAAAACATCACTAAGTATTTATTTGCATAACTTGCTTGTAATATTGGTTCCTTAAATATGAAATTAGCGTTTTGTCATACTGACCGCTTTGATCGCCTCTTTGGTTAATAATTTCAAATTCAAATTTATAAATTCATTTAGCTTATTATTCCTTCCTCATTATTTCCTTCCTTTTTCATTATTTTTTCTTTAGCGTCGCTTATTACCGCACAATGGAAAACATGAAATATCGGTATATTTACGAGTACGAGTTCCACCGTGCCACTAGTGCTGCAGAAACAGATCGAATGATTAATGATGTATAGGGAGCTGGTATCGCAACAGAAAACATGTTACTTTTTTGGTTTCAACGTTTTCGTTTTAGACTTTTCGACCTTCAGAACCAACCCCGTGGACGGCCTTTAATTCCTTATTTTCTGGAAGTGGATTCTATTCTGGAAGTGGATCCATCACAAATCACTTCAGAGATAGCTACAGGCTTAAGGGTAATTGATAAAACTGTATAAATCCACTTGAAGCAAATCGGGACAGTAAAAAAACTTGAACGATGGGTACCTCATGAATTGAGTGAATCGAACTTGCAAACACGCGTCGACTGTTGTGTTACTTTGCTCAACCGACACAAAAGTGAAGGGATTTTAAATCGAATCATTACTTGTGATGATAAATGGATATGGTACCATAATCGGAAGCGTTCGTTGCAATAGCAGAACCCTGGAGACCCAGCCAAATCCTGCCCTAAACGAAAATTGACTCAGAAAAAGTCACTTGTAAGTGTTTCGTGGACTAGCGCCTGTGTCGTTCACTGCAGCTTTCTAAAATCTGGCCAAAAGATTACAGCGGATATCTATTGTCAGCAGCTGCAAACCATGAAGCAAGAACTAGCTGCTAAACAAATGAGATTGGTCAATCGATCTAGGCCACTGCTGCTTCACGACAACGCAAGACTACACACTGCACAACAAACAACCACTAAGTGCGATGAGCTACAATTGGAATGTCTGCGACGTCCACCGTACTCTTCGGACCTTTCTCCAACAGATTACTATTTTTCCCGGAATTTGGACAACTTTCCTATAAGGAAAAAAATTCTACTCTGATGCGGCAGTCTAAACCGCCATCAAAGAATTTATTGATTCTCGCCTCCATGGTTTTTTTTAGTAAAGGGAAATCTAAGAATCTCCTCTCAGAAATGTGCGGAGGCCTATGCCCAGCAGTGGGACGTATATGGGCTGTACTTTACTTAATTTACAAAAAAAATTGACTTTATATTTCTCCCGTACATAACGCCGTACAAAGCCATACGTAACGCTTCGCATACACCTAATCCGTCATCGGCTGAAGTTTGCTCGGGCGATGACGGTCAAACTCGGACAATCGAATCAGACGCTTGTTAAACAAAGAGAGCGCATACACAAACACGACCGTCATCGTCCGATAACGCACGAAAACGGCCGATCAACCGTCGAGTCCGAACGTGTTGGGATTTCTCGCCTGACCGCCGGCGTCTACAGTGCAAATTGAGTATATTGATAGTTTAATTTAGTCATTCTGTCTTTATTCTGTTGTTATGTCAGTGTTGTTATCTACCTAAACGACTATGAATGTGACAAATAAGTTGCACATAAATATTTCATTAACCCACATAAGCCGATTTCGCCGACGATAACGTCGACAAATTAAATTGCGGTATGAATTTTCTAAAAGATACATTTCTTCGAATTCCTCCATTTTAAAAGCGCGTCTTCACCCGTTAAGACACAGTCAACTACAGAATACTGGCAACGTTCAATGTCGGCACAAGTGGTAAGTACACTGTTGCAGTGTAAATACATACACCTCCGAGTTACTCGTCCGGGTAGTTCTGTCCGCCATCGGCCGACGAAATCGGTTTTGATGTACACGTACCGTTTGGACTTATTACTTAGACTGGCAACGGATATCGACTTCAAAATGTTCGAGACGTCTGATGATATTGCAATCGTCAATCCGCCTTTCACGCGTGATGAGTGACGCAAATCGACGACATGGGGAGAGACCCGAGAGAATCATGTTCAACGATGGATTTTTACAGTCTGATTAAGGAAAACAATGACTGAAAATCAGTGATGTCATTATGGATCCCGGTATGAATTGTTATTCTTGTAAGGCAGATAAAGGAAATTTTTATTTTATTGGTTTTTAAAATTGCATTTACGCATTTTATTATTGTTATGCTTACATTTATGCTGTGCTCAAACTACGATTAAATGTGTTTTCTTAGTTTTTTCAATAGGAAAAAGAAGTAGAAGAAAATATTTTTTAAATACAGGTAATAGTTTACTAATAATGATGGTATCGTCTTTAGTATGGTTTTTTAAATATTTCATTTAAAAGAGCTAAGTTGTACATGCATTCGGGAAGGTTTTCGACGATTTTTCAAGCATTTCCATAAACTTTTTGTGCCGCGAGTCAGCTAAGTTTTGTTTGTTGTGATTGATTTAAAACGTTTGTTAGCAAGCTTAGCCAAAGTAAAATTGGGAAAAGAAACTCAAATTAGGGACGATCGAGCCATTTACCTTTGTATGCCTTATCATTTTATTTTATGATTGCCTTATTTTACGATTGAATAGACGCATTGACTGTGTAAATATCAAATATTCTTAGAAATGAACATGTGTTTGTACTAGTAAATACGTATTTCCACAAAATCTAGTGCGATTTTTATCTATATTATATTTTTCTTGTTTTTCGTTATGTGAATTCTCATACTGTTTGTTTACGAATAGAAGTTTGCGTAAGATGAAAATGTCATAAGCCATTCATAATATCCCCGAGCACCGATTTATTTACGGAAAAAGATTCTCCGAACTGCTACGTCGGGGAACTTCAATAAAAAATTGTTTAGGGCTCGATTTCCTCTCCGTCTCAAAACCTTGTAGTACGATGCCTGTACAATTAGTAACTTTAAATTTTATAATGGGACCGACTTTTGAAAGACTTAATTTCAACGTTTACGAAGTGAAAACCTTTATAGTTCGAATCTACTGTTTTTAAAACAATGTTAATTTGTGTTTTCATTTAGGTCTTTTACAAAGGGAAATATTTTTCTGATTGTTTTTAACTAAAGATCGAAGTTCAAATGTGTATAAATGGTAATATAAGCACAAAAAGTTTTAAAAAGATGATAAGATTATTTTGTTATGCGACGTAAACAAAATTTAATGAATAAAATAAGGCACTTAAGCAAAATAACGCGAAAATAAGTAAGAATCTCGTTGAAACATTGTACGTCAATTTAATTTTGTGTAGAAGGATATCTAGTGTAGCCTTTCTTAAATATTGCGAAGAAACCAATATCGTGATACGAATCCAAAAAAGAAATCTATGTTATTTAAGTCTTATTTTATGATCTGTCTATAGTAGATATTATTTTTCGTTTTTTTAAGCTATAAAAAGGTATACTGTACCTTCACAACAACTATGGCATTAAAAATAAATTGAGAATCAAGTTGCTATTGTAAAATGACTCAAAACAAAAATATCCGTATTTAAAAAACCGGACAAGAGCTAGTAGGGCTCACACCCTGACGGTTCCAAATAAATTTAATTAAGTATGTACATAACTTATCCATCCCGGATATCCAGTCTCGATGACTTTTGCCAGTTTTCCGCTACACGAATGCCGAATTTTAACCAAGATACACTTTTTTATAATATAAATAATGATTTCTTTTATTTGTTAAATAAAACTAGTTTTTTTTTAAATATATTTTATTGCGATTAATAACCTTGTTTTTATATTTCCGACATTCAGACAACTTTGTAGCACGAATAGTCAATGGTGAACTAAGGTGTTCCACCTTCTAATGTCATAGTTAACCATGGCTACTGTCAGTTTAAATTATTTAACTGCAGAAGTCTGCAGTTTGTGAACACGTATTAAATCTTTTATACCTCCAAGAATAGAATAGAATGATTTTTATTCAATATAGTTTAAAAGAAAGTAATTTTTTTTACCAATGGTTCGGAAAACACTTATGTTCTGGAAAGAACCAGCAAGAAACCCAGCGGGATTTTTGAAAAACTTATTTCACTTTACCTTAAGTTACTTTATACAATTTTTAAATGAATTTTCTCACACCTCATTCCCAGGGGTCATTTTAAATTAGTACATTGGTTTAACGTCAATATAGGACCACATAGGGCTCCATTGAAGCTTCGCGTCAGTAGACCAATCACCAAGAAAAACATCGATCATGTATCCACAACATTCAACTCCTCCCCAGTGAACAGCACATTGGTATTCGAGTGTTTAATGTTAGCTACAGTAAATTTAATAAAATTTGTCTTATTGCCGTTTAGAAGCAAATTGTTGGCGTTAAACCAATATACTAATTTTGCTGAAGTCCACTCTACTTTACAAACGGCAATAAAACAATAAATTTATTAAGCATCTTTGACCTTGTCACTTGGCAGGGTCACAGGCTAGAGTGGATATGATTTGAATTTCGATATTTTAATTAATTAATTTATTTAATTAAACATTTTTGTTATTATTTTTTGTAAAATATCAAAACCAGGCTTCTACTCCGTTCACATGTTACACCATAATTTTTCCAGACGGTAAAAAGGTCATCCAGTGTGTAATATTCAACTGTACGCTCAATAGAAGTATGTTTTGTTAAATTTAGTTTCCCAGTAGCAGTCCCGGTTAGCAAATTATTGTTAATTATTTATGAGACATAAATTTCTTAAACTACAAATACGTGGTACAGCGTGTTATCGAGAGGTAGTCGTATGGGCAGACCGGACAGTCCGTTTACTCATATAGTGTCAGTACACCAAGAGACGCACATATTATTCATACGTGGTAGAGCCATGCTGCAGTTATATTAGAAGTGTACGTGCTACACCACCACGAATGGGTCGGCTCGACCGGGGAGGGACCACGCTCTCACAGAATACCAGCGTGAAATGCTGCTGTATTTCGTATGGTAAGTGTTGAGAACCAGAGACCCTTTTTACCGGAAACGAGGCATTCCATGTTAGTCGTCACGGGTGACAACGCATCTGCATTTTAATTCGTAATCGAGGATAGATGTAGATATCTACGGGCCGCAGCAACCACTTACCATCAGGTGGACTGTGTGCTCGTTTGTCACCCAATCTTATATAAAAAAAACATGGCTTTATCACGTTGAAAACCCTCCTATTGTGCTAGAATAAGTTATCTCTTGCAAAAAATGAGCAACTAATTAAATAGCATAAGATTAAATATTCGGTATATTCTCCGCCTATTTTCATGTAGTGTTTTTTTTGTAAAATATTTAAAAAAAAAACAATTTTCAAATACCACAGACCGATTCGGCGACACCGTTCAACTACAACCCCCATCCAGTGGATATGACCAACTTGACGCTGTCAAGGGAGATGCAGAACATGGCGGAGAGACTGGCAGAAAACGCGCACGATATCTGGGCTAAGAAGAAGAAAGAGGAATTGGTTGTTAACGGAGGTGAAAACTGTATATTTTATTAGTAAGCTAAATTCAGTGCAGCGAGAGTTGATAAGCATTATGAAAACGTCTTGCATTATTGACTGTCAACAAGCACAGATTTCGTGATAGGATAGATAGCTGTCGTTAAACGCGAGCCGGACGGGCGAGCCGACGCGATGCGGTGGCTTTTTATTATATATTAGCAAAAATAATTAGCGGGCCGCAATTTGTTATAACTTTAGGAACTCTGCTTTTTATCAACTCTCGCTGAACTGTACATAGAATATAAAGACGTAAGTTAAAAAAATCGACTGCATTATAATGCTGATATATTAAATCTCCCCTCCGCTGTTTGGTGAGCGTAATATATCAAGCCATTTCGTACCGTGGATATCTTGAGAAACGACTTTGGAAAATTTTATAAAGTCTAATAGCATTCAATAGATGGCACTACAATCGTCTCGTTTATAGAAAACGCAAAGTACACAGATCGACGACAGGCAACAGCGTCAGAATGCGTAACGCATCGTTAATTAGCCTGTTCTTTACGCCGGCACAGACCCATGTGCCGAAGTTGACATTAACAAGCTATTTAAGAAGAAACATTTTAAGCCTCCCTTATTTCACTACTGTGTTACATAACATGACTTAGTGAGTGTAAAAGCAGTTAGTCTATAGTTAGACGTATATTCGTTTTAAAATATAGCTGTCAATGAGCCACAGTGACATATATCGAACATCAACTGAAGCTTTAAAGTAAAACTGCAGATATTTATGGTAAAATAATAATAAAATATATATGTAAAAGATGTAAATATTGATGTCTATACGCCACAGCATCCACTTACCATTAGGTGGACGTGTGCTGGCTTATTTTCTTTATTCTACGGGGTTATTTTACAATATGGGCGTATATTTACTGAGATGGTTCAGTAGCATTAATATAGGCGAATGGTGAAGAAACATTTTTTTTTAAATCAATTTTTTCAAACATCTTATTTATCTTTTCAGTTCAGAATGCGTGGTAATCTATTATTTGCTCACACATTCGTAAGGATCGCTCGGTCTGCAAAACGTGAATTGAATCGCGCACATTCAATTTGGGGTAATTTAAAAAAAAAGTGTAAGCTCTTTTTATTCGTATTTCAAAAAACTGCTAGAACAGTAGGGTATTATTATTTATATATTTGAGATTAAAATTATTATAAAATTTAGCTACTCTTTCGAAATAACCCTGTATGAAAAAGATATTAGAATACTCAGACTGGCGGCTAATGTTTCTAAATACTACGATCGTTCGCCAGTGCCTGTATAAAAAAAAATCCAGTCTACTATTATAAATTTCTATAATGATCTGATACGTTGTATTTTCCTCACTACATGTTTTGTAAACATGTTTTATGTACACAGTCATGTTTTATTACCCGGGTTCCGTTATACACAACATATATTACACAAGGCATATTTTACAGGCGGAATTCATCCCCAGCTGGTTCCGTACGATTTACTGACTGACAAAGAAAAGAAGAAAGATCGCGAACGCTCGCAAGAATTCCTCAAATACCTCCAGTACCAAGGATACAAACTACATCGTCCGAGCAAAGCGTCTCAAAGCGACACGGAACAGACCACAACCGGCGTGGCAATAGAGCTTAGATTCGCGTACTCTTTGCTAGAAAAACTTATTCAGTATATTGATAGGGCTACAATCAACATGAAACTGTTGAAGCCTTCGACTACATTCAGCCGCAGGTCCAGTTTCAAGACCAGCACAAGGGATATTAAATTCTTCTCGAAGGTGAGTTGTTTTAATTTTACAAACTTGTTTGTCTCGGTTATGAAAAACAGTTTATAATATTAAATTTTTCAATAAATTCACAAATTATTACTATAATACCTTCACGTTTATAACATAATTCTTTAAGGCACGCATGTTTGCTAATTTGTAATTTATTCCAAATCTTCTTTATGTATCACGATTGTTAGAAATTGCTGAATTATTCAATATGTTTACGTAAGTTTTTATATATTTACAATGATGTTTAAAACGATAGATGCAATATTTTACTACGGAGACAAAAAACTTTGTTGCTCGGACCGAAGACAAAACAAAATCACTGCCAATTAGCACATATTTGTGTGTTCAGTTTCGGGTATCTATCTATATATTAGTTTTAAATATCTTTGAATATATATAATCAAGTTAAATACTATATTTTCTAAATGTTTCATTAATAATAACATTGAATTACGGTTTGTTTACTAATTTATCTATTTCTATACCTGTATTTTACTATATTACAAGCCATGCAAGTCGGAACTAAAGTATTTCAAGAAGGTATTTGATGCGACGATGTTTATACATAATAAGCTACAACCATTCATTTGTATGTATTCATTGTAGTAGACGGAATGATTGAATTTAGTGGTGCATTATTTTTCATAACCTGCTTATGCCCAAATACTCAAACACTGCTCAATTTTAAAATTACTCTGCTATCTATATCACTTTAGGTCAAAGTGACTGTGACAGCACGCGACTTAGGGTCGTCGCGCAATTACCACAAACACAAAACGTGGGCGGGCGCATTTTGTATTGGAAATAAATAGTACAATTTACGTGTACCACATTTTGCCGTCGTTATCGATTACGTGAGTGATACCGATTACATCGCAACCACGACGCACTCACTACGGACCCACACGGAACTAGCGGCCGCTACAAGCGACAATGTAACCTCATGGACATTTTGTCACGTAACCACAACGCAACTGTAAAAAGCTGCAGCGACACTATTCACACGTGACCGCATTTTGTCGCTGCGATTGTGATGTGGTGTGGTTGTGGTACGTGTGGGACGACCCTTAGCGACATCTTAAAATTGAGTAGCGTTTGAATATTTGGATATTAGATACTATAATATGCTGTTAAATAATTGTTTAAATAGTCGATGTTGTTTTCAACTAGATAGATGTTCAAAAGGTTGGATATCTTTCTTCTTTATCTTTCTTTGAAGAAGAGGAAATATATACAACCACAAGATATATACCTGGTTGTATATCATTGTATTGTATACATACGCAATATGTAGAAGACATGCTTCAACTAATGTTTAGTGGACGACGGTAAAGCGTAATAAAAAAAAACAAATATAAACATAAGAACTGCCGACAGAGTGAAAACACAATGATATATTCGTATACATGTACTTAGGCCGCTACGCGTCGTTAGTCTGGCTTGCGCCGGACTAGCAATGGGTAGTAGGCACGCTCGTGACGTCACGAGCTCACGAGCATGTGGAGGTTATCGGTGACGGGAAGCCGTAAGTTTTTCCCTAACCAAAAATCGCTCAACGCGGCTAAAGAAGTTTTACTTCAAAAATCGCTCAACGCGGCTAAAGAAGTTTCACTTCAAAAATGAAGATACTAGGATGAACACATGATATATGACCAGTAGAAATTTTTATTTAAAGTTACATATTTTTGTTTTTATTGTAGCTGCTTTCGGGTTAAATGTGACATTATATGTAGCTTAATACGAGGAAAGCTTGCGTAAGAAGAAAAGGTGTCAGTAGGCATTGAAGGATATCTGGGCTGCGTGTAGTCCTAAATTAGATATCCATTTATTCAATTTAACGAACGTATAAAATAAAAGAAAAACTTTCCACAACCAGAATCCTTAAAATTAAGTTGGTCCAGTCTTGATGAAGACAACAGAGAAAATACGGGGTGATGATTTCGTCAATTTTTCGTTGGTATAATTAGTAGAGCTGCAGTTGTCTCTCTTTGTTGTATAGCTATTT
Source organism: Parnassius honrathi (assembly GCA_018247895.1). Lineage (NCBI taxonomy): Eukaryota > Metazoa > Arthropoda > Insecta > Lepidoptera > Papilionidae > Parnassius > Parnassius honrathi. The sequence continues at coordinate 11,459 of DWHP01001084.1, forward strand.
CATTCGAGCACAGCGTCACAGGATAAATAATCGTACACAGCGCCACAACAATAGATCTTTAAAAAATTATACTTCAAATTTCTTGCAGCCCAGATATCCTCTTAAACAACAGTATTATTAATTTAATATTGTTTCCAATTAGATGCTAATACTCGTAGTTTTAAAACACAAAAGAATTGTAGATAAATCTAGATCATACCATCGCATTAGTTATTTACTTAGATTTTAAATTGCTTGTTTAAAAAAGCTTCTGTGCAATTGAGTTCCATTAAAGCCAATTCTCTTCCGTGGATATCGCATGAGCAGAAAATATCTATCACGGTAACTTCTTTCAACTGATGGAAATAAATTAATTTTTTTTTACTTATTATAATGCAGTGTTTGACTAGAATCCCACATGCTGGTATATTGTGATGAAGCCCACTAAATAACGAAAAACCATTTTTTTAAAAGAAAATTGCACGGCCTTGTACTGGTAAGCGAAGTGTAGGGTTGCTCCCCATTAGATGGAGGGTCGACCTGGTAAGACATGCGTGAAGTCGGTGGATGCACGTGACTCAGGACCGTCTTTTGTTGGATTCCCTGGGAGGGGCTTACGTTCAGCTGTATACTTATGGGATGTAATGCTTTAATTGTATCCGCTGATTACGCTATATTTGAATTGTGTCTATGTTTCTTTCTGACTCCTCTTTTCTGTTTCTGTATCTTCATTAAAATGCTTTATTTCAGGTGGTATTACCGCTTATGGAGAAATATTTCTCGACACATCGCAACTACTTCATAGCAGTGGCGACGGCGACGAATAACGTTGGAGCCGCGAGTTTGAAAGAGAAAGAAATGGTGGCAGCGCTATTTTGCAAACTGGCCAGTTTGTTGAGATCACGGTAAGAGATCTTTGTCAGGCACAATGTCCCACCACAAGTCCACCGCTGATAAGCCTTCCCCATAATTTACATCATAGTTTCCACGCTTGGCGTGTGGATAGGAAACCGCATTTTTATGATTATTGAGTTTTTATCAGGAAGGGGCTCCTGCCCATCTCCCGTTTGAAATGTCCTCTGTCGCCTTTTACGACACCTACGGGATGATACTTATAATAAAATGATAGTATAATGGAGATTCTGTGTGGCCTTTTCCTTAATTTTCATTATTTATAACGATCATGACTGATAAACTTATTTAATCCTTTAAACTAAAACATTCCAAAAGAAGATCTCTTTGTGATAGAACCCCAAATAAGACTGTGTAAAAACGCCGTATGAATAACAAGATAATGCTGCCTTTAATTACCGTGTAGTGGCGGTAAGAAGCGACAGTGGGAAACAGATCAAGAGACGGCTAGCAACGTCTTCCTAGTACCGACATAAAATAGAAAACTGTAATGTCAATTCACTTGTCAAGCGTGGCAACTTCATGGTAATATACCGGGGAAGGCCTATGTTCAGCAGTGGAGTTTTAGATTGTTACAGTAACGGTAACTACCTTTAACTATAATTGTTAAAGTCAAAAGGAGAGTTTATACTAGAGGAGCCGAGCACGAACTGAGCACAATCTGATCCGCTCTACTCTGTGTCAAGTGTGAACGTACAACGAGCGTACAACATGCAAATCAATGCATGCGATGCAAATCCGTTTGTGTTCGCCAAAAAACCGACAATAGGCAGAACACAGTCGAGCTTGAGCCAGACGCTCGAAGTGCGCTCGTTCGAGGGTTGTAAGTCGGTCCACACTACACGAATTTGTGCTTGGCTCATACTCCGCACGTGCTCGGCTCGCCTGCCGTAGACCCACCTAAACAATGTAATTTTTAAATACATCGACAGTTTTTTTAATAAGACTTCTATTTGTTCTTAGACTATTTTCTTCTTCTAAAAGTTCACTACTGGACATATATATCGCTTGTTGTAAGGAGGATTTGTGTTACTCGTCACGCTTGGCAGGCGAATAAACGTCCGCAGTATCAGACGTAAGCACATCTGACGTTGCTACGGTTCGCCATTTTATGATCGCGCTACGTCGATCGTAAACAAGATTTTTAGAGCCAATCCTGATTATAATGCCGTTCACGTTCTTTCTCTATGTGTGTGCATTCATACTATCTGTTACGGTCAAGCTTCGCCGGAATCCCATTCCTATATAATAAATCAGACTATGATCGGACCGAGAACGGACCGAGAACGAACTGCGAACGGCAAATGAGGATCGGTCCTTATGCTGCCATCTATCGGGAACCATAAGATTATTTTAAGAAATGCCATTGATATGCCATATAAAAGGGGTCGCCTCCTATAAAATCCACAAAACGAAATAGGTTGATTGATTTACATACGCTGCCCGAAACCGGCGGGATATTGTTTATTTTATCTACTCATAAGGTCTTTGAAGAAACATATATTACGTTCATTATGCTTCGTTGTTTAAAATATTTGAGGAGAAAGTGTAAAGATACCCACTACTCTACATCATCCTGTGGGTGTCTTAAGAGGCGACAAATTGTTTCCCACAAATCAGAAGATGGAATGGCTCACAATCACACAGAGGTGTGATTCTGGAATTCTATTTGTTCTTCTTACTTTCCATATTAAACAACCCAGTTTCTCCTTTATATGTTAAGGAAAGATTTCCATTTCTTTTTTCAACTCATGACAGAGTTCTATCCTGAAGTTAGTGTCCTTACGCATTTCAATGGAGTCTCCAGGAAATCCTTTACTGTACAGGCTACTCTTCTCTGGAATTCCTTACCCGAAGGCATACTAAAAGCTTCAAGTAAATGTTCGTTCAAGAGTTTAACTCGTGAACACTTTTTGAAACAAGACATCATCTTTCATGATAAGAATAATTTCATGTTATGTTATATGCACCATATAGTATGTCTGTATATATGTGTATATATAATAGATATATGTATATTATTTGTATGTATATGTTAAATTGTTTCTATATGTATTTTGTATTTATATTTATTTATATATTTTGTATTGAGATATGTATTTATTTAGAGATCATTAAGTAAGTATATACCTGCCACAATATCTCACCACGCTACTGGCAGAGAATGCCAACAGGCATTAAATCCGCCCGTTGTTAACTTAGTTGTTAGGTGTTACTATAAAGAATATATAAATAAATAATATGGGCAGCAGCGTCTTCCTAATAACGACTAAAAATAAAAAAATGCGGTTGCCAGCCTGTTTGCCAAGCATGACGTCTATGGCAAATCCCAATGAAGCTATCTATTGGGGAGGCCTATGTTCAGTAGTGCACTTTAGGCTGTAACAACAACGGTTTAAAATTTGTTCTTATCTTAAGTCTTACATTATAATATTTACTTTTTAATTATTTGACAATAATATTTTTTAATATTATTTTTTCTCTGTATTAGACTGGCAGCTTTCGGTCCAGACGTACGAATCACAGTCCGCTGTCTCCAAGTACTGGTGAAAGGCATTGATGCCAAGTCACTCGTTAAGAATTGCCCCGAATTTATCAGAACGTCGATGTTGACGTTCTTCAATAACGTGGCCGACGATCTTGGGCACACCATCTTGAATTTACAAGAGGTAACCTATTATTTAGTTCTTTAGACCTATGTGTATTAAAATTCTTCATAAATTCTCATCACGGGCAACACGCACTTTCAAGTTTTCAAGTTTTGAGGTATACCTGACAAGATGTGTCATAATCTCCCGAACGCTATCCAGTCGAATTGAACCCGTCGATTAAACCCTCGTCGTCGATTGACTGAGATAGCCCAATAGATTATTAAGCTGAAGTGGCAATGGGCCGGCCATATAGCACGAAGAACCGACAACCGTTGGTTAAAAAAGGTCCTCGAGTGGCAGCCTCGTACCGGTAGGCGAAGTGTAGGGCGACCCACCCACTAGATGGAGTGACGACCTGGTAAGACATGGAGGAAGTCGATGGATGCAGGTGGCTCAGGACTGTGCTTTGTGGCATACCTTGGGGGAGGTATATGTTCAGCAGTGGACTTGTGAAGGGCTGGAATGATGATGATGATAATGATTGACCCCTTGGTCGAAATTGGACTGGCCTAGTCGATCTGGTAAGAGACGCAGTAACTCGGTTGATGTAGGTGGCTCAGGACCGTGCTTTGTGGTAGCTTTTAGAAGGCCAATGTTCAAGAATGGGCTTGTGATAGACTGTAATAATGATGACCTTCATCTTTGTGATCCTATATATGTATATATAATAAAAAACGATTTTATTACAATTTCTAAACTAAACTACTACTAACTACACATCACGCTATTATCACAGATAAATGGACCTCGTATGCAAATCTATACTGAATGTGTTTCTGTTTCAAACATTTTAAATTACCTAGCTGTGGTAGATATTTCCTACATATGGGGAGGAAAATGTCCAGCTGTGGAGAAGCCAACTACAACAGCGGGCTGTTACAGGCTAATAAAGAAATGGTTCTATTGAACAAAATAATGTCTATAATTACAATCAATATCAAATTAACTAACAAGGAATACGCATTTTTGTCTCTTTGCTTATATTTTTAAATTTCATGACGTTTATTTCAAATTGTATTCCAAATATTTTCCTGTTATAATAGCGGTTTTTCTAGCAAATTACACGTTTATTTTAGAAAATGTTATAATTCAAAGTCTTATATTTTTTCTTAGGGCAAATACGCACATTTACGAGGAACACACTTGAAGACGTCTACATCCCTGGGCTACATTAATGGTGTATTGTTGCCAATTCTAACAGCCATGTTCGACCATCTAGCCAACTGCGAGTACGGAGCCGACTTGTTGCGTGAGTAAAATTATTTTTTTTAAACGAGCATTTTTGGATCTGGGACTCATGTTTAACGATTAAATTGCTTTTGATATATCTTTACGCGCTGTATCTATACTTTTATTGGTTCAAGGTCTAAGATTTTCGACATTTATAACTTGCATTACAACAATAACTATGATTTACAGTAGGACGAAATTCAACCCTTATAGATTTTTGAAAATGAAAAGAGTAATTAACTATTGACTTATATAATTTTAATCTGAATCACTCGAAGAACTAGACTCAGACCTATCGGAAGAAATTTCTTTGTAGAATGACATCTTACACCCCATTTTACAAATCTTCTTGAATTTCTTTATTTTACTCTTCCTGCATTCGTATTTCTTGCAAGTGTCTCTGAAATGTTTACAAAAAGAATATTATTATAAAACGTTCTAATGTAAGCAACTTAAAAATTAGATTGGTGTCTGATCTCTCTAAACTTCAATTTCCCCATTATAATGGCTGCGTTTGGCAGAAAAAAGCGCTAGCAAGCGCTTGTAAGCAAAATGGCGATCGTAAGCGGTAAGCACTGTCAAATGGTAAATAGGTATTTTCCTCTAGGACGCTAAGTTAGCTTTAACCCGGGAACCTGACCTAATTTAAGTATATGTTTGTAAAGTATTCATATTAAAAACTTACCAATCATGAATTTTCAACAACATGTGTAATATGTTTATTCATGTCATTATATTACTTGAAACTAATTGCACAAAACAACTTATAAACTCTACTTCAAAACAAA
>DWHP01001085.1:0-17017 GCA_018247895.1 Parnassius honrathi
TAATAATATTTCACCATTTTATAATGATTATTTTTGACAATAATTAAAAAATTACTTCGCAGATACTAGGTCACCAACGGCAGCGCGGCTATAAATTCTACAAATTTTTAGAGACAGGCGGGCTACGTTTAATTACGTAGCGATCGTTCTCCTCGTGGAGGTAAGAGAACAGGAGAACCATCGCTACGTACGTGAAAATTGTAGAATTTATAACCGCGCTGCTGTCGATGAGTGGTGGCTGCGAAGTTAGTTGTTTATGAGTACAAGTAGATAAAGTTAGTCGAATAATGAACAAATTTTCTTCGCGGCATTGGTGAGAAAATTATCATGCTCCGTAATTTTTAAATTTTTGACAAAAAGAAACACTAAAAATGGAGAAATATTTTATTGTGTGAATGTGCAAGTGGTTTAGCATCTGATCGAAAAAATAGACTGAAAATGACATTTATTGAGCGAACTTAGCGATCGTAGCGCCTCACTTATGGTGTCCATATTTCTGTGACATTATTTTCTACGGCGATCGTTCTTCTGTTCTCTAACCTCCATGGTGCTCCTGTTGTCTAACCTCCATGACTATTTTTTATTTAACTGGCTTTACGGCTCGGGGTTCTAGCCCTTCTAAGCCTATCATTTGTTTCAGAATCTTCATTATATATATTTTTTTCACAATATACTAATGCGTCACATTACGAAGTTTTTGGTTGATTTTGATGACAGCTCAACCCAGCGGACCGTTGATGACGAAAGGCACTCAAGTTCATAAGGCGTCCAAGCGATCAAATTGACTTAAAGTTTATATCAACTTCAAATCAGTTGTTTCGTCGTTTTCTCTAATAGTTCACATGCGCAGACACTTAATTCACAAAATCACATCACTTTTACGAATTCAAATCCACTTCAAACTACGAAACGACAAGCGACGAAACAGGAGCGTCAGTCCGTCGACGGCTAAGTTCCTGCCAAAACTCCAATGTGTATCACAGAGTAGATCATATATAGTTAGTTACACAAGTTATTAATCTGTGCTGTTACTCGGCAATTTTTTGACAGACAAAGACATTTTCAGCATTAGCAAGTAAGAAGCATTTGGGTTTTGTTTTAGTCATTTATTGTCACAGCCTAATTTTGCAAAGTTTTATTACAAAACCAAATAATAAGAAAATGGCGCCTGTGGAACAAGATGTTGAAATGAAAAATGTGGATAGTCCTGCAGGAGTAAACGACGTGGAAATGAATGAAGTGAAAAAAGATGTCGATGTAATAACCGTTCAAGATTTACGTGAACATGTTAGACAAATTGATAAAGCTGTATCGTCTAAGGAGCCGAGATTTGCTATGCGAGTGTTGAGATCTATTCCGAGTACTAGGCGAAAATTGAATGGTAATGTTCTTCGTGCTATAATAAACCAACTCTATCCATCAAGCCCTGAAAAAGAGGCTATTCTTGCTCTTGTAGAAAGCCCTTTGCCTGGTGCCGTTGAAATTGAAGTCCCTCGCTCCAGAAGCGCCCTGAAAAGTCCAGTACCAGAAGTTGATGTTTATCTGCACCTGTTAGTATTGTTGAGATTGTTAGACACCAACAAATTGGAAGAAGCTACCGAATGCTCCCAGCAGTTGATGAATAAAGTAACAGCGCAGAACAGAAGAACTCTTGATTTAATTGCTGCTAAATGTTATTTTTATCATTCACGTATTTTTGAACTAACTAACAAGCTGGAATTGATACGAGGTTTATTGCATGCTCGGTTACGCACCTCAACTCTTCGTAATGATTATGAAGGACAAGCTGTTTTGATTAATTGTCTTTTGCGGAACTATCTTCATTACTCTTTATACGATCAAGCTGATAAATTAGTCAGCAAATCTGTATTTCCTGAGAATGCCAGTAATAATGAATGGGCAAGATTCTTGTATTATCTTGGTAGAATAAAAGCAGCAAGACTTGAATACAGTGATGCTCATAAACATTTAGTACAAGCTTTAAGGAAAGCACCACAAACTGCAGCAGTTGGATTCCGTCAAACTGTACAAAAATTGGCTATTGTTGTCGAATTGTTATTGGGTGATATCCCAGAACGTGCTATATTCCGTCAAGCTCCTCTAAGAAAGGCATTAGCTCCATACTTTCAATTGACTCAAGCAGTAAGACTAGGAAATTTACAAAGATTTGGAGAGGTACTTGAAAATTATGGACCACAGTTCCGCAGTGATCATACTTTTACTTTGATCTTAAGACTCAGACAAAATGTCATTAAGACAGCTATCCGATCTATTGGCCTCTCATATTCTCGCATATCTCCAAAAGACATAGCAAGAAAGTTAGGCTTAGATTCTGCTGAGGATGCAGAATTTATTGTTGCAAAGGCTATTAGAGATGGTGTTATTGAAGCTACTCTTGACCCAGAAAAGGGATATATGAGCAACAAAGAAAGCTCTGATCTCTATTGCACCAGAGAACCTCAACTGGCCTTCCATCAGCGTATTTCATTCTGTTTGGAGTTACATAATCAGAGTGTAAAGGCAATGAGGTATCCACCCAAATCATATGGAAAGGAATTAGAAAGTGCTGAAGAACGCAGAGAAAGAGAACAGCAAGATCTTGAACTTGCTAAAGAGATGGCTGAAGAGGATGATGATGGTTTCCCTTAGAATGTATCACTTTATTTTCAATACATAAGTAATACATTTGAGAAGGAAGTTATTTAAGAATGTAATTTGTGTTTTTGAATATAGAACAAATAAAAATATTATTAAAGGATAATTCTTTCTATTAAGGTGCCAATATGGTTTAAACTTTTTTGAACCTCTGTAAATTGCTGAAAACTAAAAGGTAGTTAAAGCACAAAAACATTATTTTAAAAATTTTTACATAAATGCAAGTGCTGTATGAAGACAAATGTGAATAATATTAATGGGCTAAAAATCAATGTTGACACACTAGAACACTGTTTAAATTTGTATCTTTTAAAGATTCCATAATGAAACAATCTAAAAGCATGTCAAAATATTATTTTTAAGGTCATGTAAAAAACTTAAAAAATTTATAGCTTTTTCTTATTTCGGTAATGAAAAAAATTGTATAGCTCAAGCACAAGTGCTTGCTGAGTTATGCTTATGAGGTTGGATGCACTTTGTTTTAAATAAATTCCCACTATAGCACTCTTGTGTTCATAAAGTTGCAATATGATAGTAGAACATTGATACCTATGTTTATGGTAACATGATGAGTTGATTATATTATCTAAATGGGCAATAAAATTAATACCTAAGGCATATATGATCAAAAGATACTTTTCATATCTACACTTCAGTACCTACTACAATGGCGTTTACAAGAATCGGGAAGTTTCAAGTTAAGACAATTCTATGGGAATCCAAACTTAAAGCACTTATTTTTAATATTAAATTAGGACTGACTGAATCACTCAATATACTTCATTGTCTGTCTTCTTTTTGATTAATAACATAAATACCTATACATATAAATAAAATTGAAGTGCCTATAATATATAACTATAGCGAAGTATCTATAATATGTAACTGGCTGTTCCTAAACTCAAAGGGTTATTTGTATGATAGATATAAACAACCATTTTTAAAATTTTTGTCTGACTGTCAGGACTAATCTTCGGAATAGCTGAACCGATTGTGATGAAACTTTTAAGAATAGATAGAGAGCAATAGCAAGAGGGATCTAGGCTTTATATGAAAAACTTTTTTATACATTAAAACAGTTTAAAAAAAAAGGTCTTTGACAGTGTATGATTAAGAGTTCTGACAGCTCTAGGCTAACTATGAATATGCGCTGCCCTCCTATTGTTCGAGATAATTATTTGTTTTTAAGGATTTTTTTTTAATTTAAAATTAATTTGTTATCATCACAGACTAATTGTACACAAACAGTCACTATGGAAATTTAAGCGTCCCCAATATTAATGAAGGACTTATTTAAATAAGAAAAACAATATTAAGTTAGAATTTTTTATTACTTAAATACCTACAAGCATTGTTGTTTCAATGAGAAGGGTGTATTTGTTTCATATTTTTTGTCATTATAGCTCTAGCATCAACTTCGAATTTAGTTACTTTTGATTGCAGTGAGTTTGATACGTCCAATTCATTTCGGTATTTGGTTTTAATGCTGATCATAGCCGAAAATCCGACCTCACATTAATATGAGGTACTGAAAGGGAGGAGGACTTTTATAGCTTCATCAAACAGGCAAGGATAGTTCTCAGCAACTGAGAGCCTAAATTTCGTTAACTGCTTGCGATTGAAACTAGCTTTTAGTGACGTATGAGTATCTTCTGATAAAACACTTGCTTTAGTTGACATACTACTTGGTAGGCAGTCTTGAAATGGGTTACAAATCCAATTCAACGAGTCGAGCTTTTTTATCTCTTCCCCGAAATAGGCATCAAAGTAATTTTTTAACAATGACACTCGTAAATGAGTGAAAATTGCAAACAGTACGTCCGTCGTTGGCAGCACTTTGTTTTCTATAATAAAAGTTTCAAATGTTTCGAAAACATAAACGAAACAGTCAACAGAGTTCTTGAGTCTAAGTTCTAGTGATGATTCAGACAGCAACATACCGTTGACAACCATTCAACAACAAACTAGATGAAGATCATCTCGGCGACGACGAGTGCGTGGTGTTCGAACATAATTTTGAAATGAGTCTCATAAAAATATAATGTCACCAGGTGGAATATTGTGGAAATGAAACGAACTTGAAAATGTCTTAGAGGTTGCAGGTTGCCGAGGAAGTCATAATGTTGTAGCTGAACAGCCATGACGTATTGCCTATGCAGGAACGCAAGTAAGAGAGAAATTCATGACAGCCTGGAAACTTGATCGCATCGTCATGCATCTTATGGGACCATTTGTGAATAAAGCTAAAAATGTGACTAAGGGCAACTTTTTCTCACATGTACCTCTCGCAAAGAACTTGCTTTTAAAACGTACATATTTGGTTGGTACTATAAATAAAAAGAGATGTGATATTCAATCGTACCAAACATAATATTCCATATATTTACCAAATAAAGAGAATTAGAAGCGTTTTGTTATTGAGTACATTGTAATACGATAGTGTTCATACACACAGTAGCAATGTCAAGAAAAAACCTAAAACTGTAAGCAACTTCTAGAAGATTGCTAGTACAAGTATTTTATAATATTTCAGATTTATCTGCAATAAATGTCTCGGTGTTTTACCAAAACTTAACAACAAAAAATATTGTTATCCTGTAATTGACGCTCAAACTGACTATATTTTAGAAGAACACACTCCTGAGACCTCACTGTAACATTTTATGGCATCAGAAATGCCAGCTGCTGAGTTGAGAAAGAGGAGTTATTGCTATCAAGCTCACTGTAAGGCGTACATTAGACGCTCATGCAGGCGTCAATCAATTCCATCAATTATGATTGATAAAAAACGGATGGTGAGGCGTACATTAAGCGCTCATGCAGGCGTCAATCACTGCATTACACAGTAGGTTATTCGTCAACAACGGGCGTTCAAGTATTAACGCAATTTGGGGGAGGGGGCGTCTTGTAAAATGTTACGATGCTTTAAAGGGGCGGGAGGGGCACTCAATAAACGCGTTACGTAACATTGTTTTTTTATTTTAATAAAAAACTAGGGAATTAAAGTCTATCAAGTTGGCAGCCTTTTTCGTTTATGTTTTATGGAGAATCCCTCGACAGTATCGTACGTCATTTTTATCTTATTTTCGTTGTCAGTATTCGTTAGTGTTTACGTAGAAGCACATTTCAGAATATAGAAAGCCCGAAAATAGCTTGCAGGATCCAACAGAACCTAATCTGGCATGATATAGCGCTCAAGTCCGTGAATCGCAATATTTCTTGCAAGTGATTAAATGCGCGGACGAATCCTGCTGTTCCCGAGGAGTCTATTGAAATCTGTCTTTCCGGATATTTTCCTGCCGCTACCTAACGATACACGCATGTATTGCGACTTAGAAATCTCTTGTTTTATTTATTATTACCGCATACACGATTAAAACAATAACAAAGGTGTTTTAGCGACTTTTCAGTACATGTACTTTGTGCAACATACTTGTGACTTCTAAGTAAAAATGGTCACTTGGGTGTTACATAATGTTTTGCGAGGGGGAGGGGGGGGGATGGAAAAGAAAAACGTTACGGCGGGTTACATGGGGGAGAGGGAGGGTCGAAACATCCAAAAATTGCGTTACGTAATGCTTGAACGGTCCCTTAGGCCCTACACTTGTGAGTTGCACTAAAAATGTTTATTTTGTAATCACTATCCATTCTTTGATTATATACAGGTATATAATCAAAGTATCCATTATTGTCCAAAGAAACTTAAGAGTTAAATCCCCAATGCACTGCCACACCATCGATACTTCACATACATTCAATAACTAATGATATTCCTTAAGAATTGTTTTTTTCTTAAGTTCTTCTTGTGGATTTGTAAATATAGCATATTATATCATTGAAAGTAACTGCCTGAAATTGAGGAAGTAAGCTTCTCTCTTTTCCCCTTTTTCACTTTTCTTGATTGGAGCTCACTTTCAATACCACCATCATTATTGCTAATTATTTCTTCCGATTCTGGCGATATATCGTTTTCAAACAATTAATTCTGATTTTGCCTCGTCTTCCTTTTACTTTTTGTCCCTATACTTTTTTCTGGTAAATATTGCGAAACCTCCATAGCACACGACAGTGGCGGATTTACCAGCAGGCTGAGTAGGCTGGAGCCTAGGGCGGCAGATTTTTGGGGCGGCAAACTTGAAGCAAAATTTTTTCTTACGTCTCACAGAAATTAGGGAGAATTAAATTTTTAAACGATGGATCAAGAAATATTTTCTGCCATTATCTCGAAAGTGAAAATATTTCTTCGTTCATTGCTCCGCCCACTCTTTAAATTCAATGGCAACCCCCTTTTGGGGTATATATGTTCTGTGGTGGCAACTGTGGCTGTTGAATTTTGTACAAAAGCTTGTCGTTCTTTGAAATTACTATGAAATTAATCAAGGATAATAGTACCAAAAAGCCTGTAAGCCTGTAACGCGAAGCGACGGGTATACTTTTAATAGTTTAAAGGTAATGGTTGTTGTGTAAAATGTTTTTTTGCAAAGTATAAACAAAGTAAATGTTTAAATTCAGGTTTCTACCGTAAATTTGATCAAAGTTGTCAATTTTTAGGAATCTTTGCAAATTTACGTAGCTGCACGAGAAAATTTTAAGTAAGTATTTCGAAAAAAAGGCGATGGAACTAAACGTGTCCAAGCAGTGTACAAAAGACAACTGAAAAGAAAAAAAGAAATCAAACACCCAACGAAGAACTCAGAATAATTACGAGTGATATTTTGAGGGTTAACATATTTCTTTTCGTCATTGATACACTCGTATCCGAATTAGAAAAACGGCAGGACGCCTACAACAGATTAAATGAAGTTTTCATTTTAGTGGAAAATGAGTGATTTTTGTTATCATTAATTAGTATGGAAAAATCCATTTCTTGGAAGAAATGTATTCTAATGATTTAGATTTTAGAGAATGATTTAGTTCAAGAATGTATACATTTTCAATACCATCTTTTTTCTGAAAGAATTTTAGTGAAACCTGATTCTGCATTATTGAAAAACCTATCTTCGTTTTTGCGAAAAAAGAGTTTGCAAAACGTTTATCCAAACTTTGATGCAGCAGTTAGTATGGCTTTATGTACACCAACGACTAATTGTTCGAGTGAGAGAAGCCTTTCTGGCTTAAGCGGGTGAAAAACTTTCTAATATCCACCATGAGCCAAAAAAAAAGCTAAAAGAACGCCTTAGGGCTTCTGTGTATAGAGTCAGCTAATGAACAATATTTCATACGACGATATAATTGACGATTTTGTGAATAAAACCTCGCGCAAAATGAAATTGCAAAACTTTCATAACTTAATTTACTGAATTTCTTCATCATCATCAGCCGGATTGTTACCAGATATTTTTTTATGGAATAATGATGACAAACGAGCATACAGTTCGCCTAATCGTAAGTGGATGCTGTGACACAGATATCCAAATTTATCCTCGATTAAGAATCAAAATGCAGATACGTTGTTACCCCTAAGGACTAAGATGGAATGTCTCGTTTTCAGTAAAAAGGTTTCCGGTTCTCTACACTCACCATACGAAATACAGCAGCATCGAGGTGTTATTTTGCGCTGGTATACTGTGAGTGCGGGATCCTTCCCCAGTTGAGCCAACCCATTCATGCTAAAACCGTAATATAGCTGCAGCATGGCTCTACCAGGTTAAACCTCAATCAAAGTTTGAAACAGCTCTATTTTTGCCTTTCTGTTTGAGAGCATCAACTTCACCCATCTGATGGTTGTGGGGTCAACGTTTTTGGATGTCAAGCCCTCAATCAGTAGTGATGTGGGGCTACTGTCGAAGGCGCCCTCATTATCTAGGATGGCACAAAGAGCTATTTCTTCATCCTCCAGTGCTTTTTCGACCCTGTCAATGACACTGATCAGGGCTGTTTCCATAGATTTGCCTCTGCGGTAAGCATGCTGGTTGTAATGCATGGGCCTCGTAGCTAAAGCTACATCCCTTATAATATATCTATCTATAACCTTTTCCAATGTCTTAAGGAGAAAGAAAGATAGGCTTATAGGTCTAAAGGACTTTGGTAAAGCGTAGTCCTTTCTACCAGCCATAGGTATAAATAGAACCTTGATAATTGTCCATCGTTCTGGAATGCCCCATGTAAAACTTGCTCTGAAGATTTTCACCGGATAGGGAAGAAAGATGTCAATACCCCTCTGTAGTTGGATCGGAATTATTCCATCCTCCCCGCATGTTTTAAATGGTTTAAAGTAGTCAACAGCCCACTGACCAGGTTTGACCTTATTATCTTTGCAGCCCTACACCAGTATCATTACAGGGCCTTCGTAGGGCTCTGAGAGAATTCGAGGCTGAAGTCTTGTGTGACCCTGGGAAATGGGTTGACGCTAGTAACTCTAATGTTTCTGTTTCACTATTAGTGAAGTTACCATCCAGCTTTTTAAGAAGCCTGATCTGATTAGGTTTAGCTATCGATAGCATTTTGTGTAGTCTTACACTGCGAGGCATAGGCTCAACTTCCTCGCATAGCTCCCTCCACGATGCTCTCTTGGCTTTTCTAATTTCTTTATTATATTAAGTAGGCCTGGACAGTGAATATCCACGTCTTTGGTTTTCTTAGCTCTATTAAATAGTTTCCTGGTCTTTTCCCTAAGTTCTGTTAGCTTAGTATTCCACCAAGGAACTTTTCGTGTTGAGGTCTTGGTTTTGACGAGACAACTGTCCTCGAAGGCTTCCCGAATACCTACGGTTACTGTCTCCATCGCTAACTCCAGACGTTCAATTGTTTTGATGCTTTTAGGAAACGTTTCCAAATTTCTCCTTTGTAGCTATCTTTGTAGATATCCCAGGAAGTCGCTTTTGGATCCCTAAAAGTAACGGTTTCATAGGTTGGTGATGCTCCAATCACAAACTTAATGTGCTTGTGAGTTTTCACTAGTAACATGCCAGTCATTCATTTCCCTGTACATGTTGTTTGTAGCAAAGGTTACATATAACACTTCTTGTCTAGCCCGCGTTACGTAGGTTGGTGTATAACCTAAGTTTAGGCTTACCAGACGGTTGGAGATGAGAAAATCATAAAGTAACTCACCTCTTTCGTTGCTGTTGGTGTTTCCCCTAGGCTGTGTGGTGAGCATTAGCATCACAACCCACCACAAGTTCTGCGTTGTGTTTTCGGGCAAACTCCGCCACTCGCTCTAACTCGATGGTAGGATCTGCGTTCTCTCCGGGAAGATAAGCTGAGCAAATGATTACGCTGGCCCCTGTGCATCCTTTAAGATTTATGAAGGCTGCAACCAGGTCATCATTGCAGTACTCTGGAACAGCTAAAAATTTCCATATTTTTATTATAAATTATACAAGCTCTGGGTCTAGTGCCCTTAGTATTGACAAGAATCTTACTGGCAGCCGCCAATCACAAAACTTGACCATTGGCCACCCAAGGCTCTTATATAAGGGCGAGGTCAATGTTGTCCTTTGCAAAGCAAACCTCCACCACGGCAGAAGCAGCTGCTGCATGGTGAAGATTTGCCTGGAGGACCCTCGTCTTACCCTTCGGGTGAGCCATTTATGGGAGTGGGGGGCAAGGGTCTTTTCCGCCTGTTGAGGACGGAGACGTCCTTTAGCGGCGCTCTTGACCCCCGCCTTACCTTTCGCTGAACCGCCTCCACCTGCCCTCCCCCAACCCTGGACGACACCTGCGGAGGCCGTCGAACCGAGGCGAGATCAGCGTCTTGGGTCTTCGTCACTCTCGCTGATGGCGTTCCAGTCTCACCCCGAGACGTGGAGGGCTGAGGGGATCGGTGCTGGGGTAGATCAGGCTCCATTCCCGCGTCAGAGTCTCCTCTGACTTTAAAAGTCATCATTTTAAAGCCAAGGACGACTCTGCCAGCCATACGAAGAGCCTCTGCCGATGCGTCGTCCAGAGAAAAGATTACTAGGAACCCATTCTTCTCGTCCCTACGGCGGAGGATTCTCCAGAGCCCGGTATGGAGCCCTTCGTTTTGTGCCCTCAACAGCACAGCCGTCTCCTCTGGAGAGTCAGCTTCGCTGTGGGGCAAATATACAATGCACAGCTGAGGCTTAGGCAGTTTGCCCTCGGGTATTATCGAGAGCCCTGCCTTCGGCCAGGGTTTCAGTTTTCCGATCTGACCCACAATCCAGTCTTGGCTTGCTTTATTCAGGCACGTTACCAGAATCCAATCTGGCTTGTGAGTGAAACCCGAAAATTTTGGTCCCATTCGCGGCTGCGCCCCACAGGCCGTCTTAGCAATAGCCTATGTTGGTGCCCGGTGGACCAGCCGCATCTGCTCCACACTCATAGGATTCGAATTGCGAATTCCTACACGCGCGGAGCAAGCTACGGCACTGAAGCTGAGCTTCCTCTCCCCCGTTGCCGGCTTCACAGACTTCCTGGGCTGGTCTTTGGGGGACTTCCTCAGACCGACTGCGTTTTTTCGCCTTCGGAACTGGGGGAGGTTTGGGCAGAGGAATTTCGTCCCAGAACTTCTGGCAAAGAGAGAGGGCCTCTTCGGCTCCTATCTCAGCTGCTATCAGCCGTCGGTACCTCTTCCTTGCTGCCCCACTAAGCTTATAAGGCCTAGCGAACTTTTTCGTTTCCTCTCTCTGGTTCGTTTCCGATTGTGGTTCGGCATCAGACGTGCCCTCCACTTCACGGCTAGTCCCATGTTTGGGCGTAGTGTTGCAAGGTATTGGTGAGGCTAAAAGAGCCTCTTCCAAACCTACAGATAGTTCCATTAGAGGATATTTTTCATTGTTCTTGACAAAATGTAGATTTTCGTCCATTTTGATCCCACGATTAGCCGGGGAAATATTCGGTAACCCCCGGCAGAAACCCCCATGCCGAGGGAAGGGCTAAAATATTACCCGAATCGCCCTAGTCTCGGGTAGGCACCGTTTGTGACTAGACTCTCTCCAGCCACGCATACATCGGCACGGTACGCTTGACGCCTTGCATTGGATTAGGATAGGAAAAATGGGGTGAGATAAAAGTGACGAAGAAGAGGATCGTTTTAGTGTTTCTGTTCTGTCTGTTTCCTGTAGAATCTGACCAAATAACGGGCGGCAACTACATCAAGGAAGAACTCCTCAGACTTTCGCTGGGGATCAACACGACCTGCGCTCTCCCCCAGAGCCATTCGTCAAACTGCTCGCAATGAATTCTACTGCCTAGACCAGAAGATCGCTAGTTGATCGACCCCGACGAAAACCGTATAGGCGATCACTAGTCTGCTAATGATCCTCAAGGTACCGGATGAGCTGGCTTTATTATGGATTCCATCCAGTATTTTGAAGAACAAGGAGGTGATGGCAATAGGCCTGTAGTAGTAGACGCATCTGAGCTGTCGCCTTTTTTAGGGATCGGGTGGACAAAAGCCGCCTTTCGTGATTTTGGAACTACGCCTAGGGAGTATGAGCACCAGAAAAAACCGGAACCGGTGCCAACTCTGGAGCACACGTCCTCAACACAATTTTTGGGATTCCGTCAGGCCCATACGACTTGGTGGATGTCTAGGGAGAGTAGTGCTTTGCGAACCAAGCGCTATGTAAACCGCACATCCGGCATCAATCACTTACACCGTGGGATGGTCGACGACGATGCAAAGAAAGAGCCTAGCGAATCGGCTTTCCCCTTTGCGACATGGGCCAATGAGTCGTCCTCCCTGTGCAGAGATGGAAGAGATGGCTGACAGAAATTCCCTTGGACAGCCTTGACGAGACCAGAATGCACGAGTATCAGAAGGAAGGCGAACTAGTTTCTTGTCAATTCTGCTTATGTGCTCTGACTTTGCCTTGGCAATGACTCTTTTGAGGGACCTGGAGGCGGAATTATACTTCTTTTTTAGGTTTACATCCCGGGACGTTGATGCATCAGCCAAAGCCACGTAGCACTCTTGCTTATAGCATATACTATTTTACAGGATCGACTAAACCAATGCTGAGATCTGCTTCCGATGGGCACTACAGAGGAAGGAATAAAAGTTTCATACTCTGAAGTACCACATCAGCGACAGAATTAGCAACAACGTTGGGATCGTCCGGCGAGAAGCAAACCCGTCCCCAAGGGTAGGATGCAAAGAAAGACCGCGTCCTTTCCCAATCGGCCGACCGATGGTGCCAAACACTGCGGAAGCTTGCAGAATGCAACCGCGATTTCAGCGTGAGTTCCTCCACATCTGGAATCCGCGTAGGTGAAATAAGCAGTTGTGTCAGACCATATGCCAAGGCAAAATCGTAAACAGATCTCCCTGCATGATCGGTTAAACGTGAACCAAGCGATTTGGCAACCAATCTGTAGCCATTTGGACGTGGTCGATGAGTCGGTCTGTTTCGGCATTAACGCTATGGGACCTATAGAGGCACCCGTAGACGCATGGACAGTTTCCAAGATCTTGTCATTCATATCGTCCACTGTGTTGCAGTCTTCTAGGCACTGAAAGCGAGTTTGTTACTCGAGCTGAAAGTTTTTGAGGTTTTGGATTAGAGCACAAGGGAGACGGATCGTTATATTATCTGAATATAACAATTCAAATGGTTGATTTTAGACAATATTCCACAACCTCAAAACCTTTTCAATTCAGAAAAAGAGTGTGTGAAATCTTTAATGAGGCTCCAGAAAATGCTGTTGATCGGGAATGAATACCAGAAAGTGAAGACAAATCTTCGAGTAATGATGAAAAACAAATGTAGAAAATATCTTAGGTAACAATCTTCTGCATGTTATTAACTCGAACAATTTGGGCAGTGAAAGAGCGGAGAAAACCAGAAAGAGAGTAGTAGATCCATCGGAATGGAATGACATTAAAAATAAAAATAAAAGGGAAATAGATTAGTCTGTGTAAGGTGGTCTTAACTCACGAAGCAAAAATGGTTACAATTACAGCTACTGAAAACAATAATAATAAAGGACATTCAATAACCGTTTATTTGTTATGTTGCAATAATTTTGTATTTGAATTAAAGTTTATAAAAAGGTAGATACAAAAGTTAGTGAGACCCCATATATTACAAGAATTATAAAGAAAAAAAGTGATAGAGACACCATGTAACTGCAAATTTTTGATAAGGTCTATGTCGAAGTGTTTTTTACTTAATAAAAATCAAACATACAGTATTATAAATAAGAATTAATGTAGTTATCAAATGAATGTTTTGTTATTTTTAAAAAAACAAAACAGTTTTTTCTCTCCCCTTGAAATTTGAATAGTTTGCATATACAAGGAATCACATCTAGAGTGACGATATGTTATGGTTGTATACTTATTAATTTTTTGCTTAATGTTAATGAATTGGCGGACATTTTTTAATTTTCTCATCCACAAATTTGTATACCTATATTAATCAAAAATAGTTTGTCACTTAAACAGTCACATAGATAACTACAATCTTCCCAAGAAATATCACTAGTCCAAATTTTAGGAAGGTATGAGAATATTTACATTCAAAAATTGTGCATTATAGTTCCTAAAACCTAGACAAATAAGAAATGAGAAATCTAGCTGGGGATTCGTAGTTGTTTGCATTGTGTCACAAATCTATCAAATACAAATTGGCATATTTGCATGTTTTTACGTTCTGTATTATTTATTTAGTTCTAATTTACTTCGGAATGAGAAGCAAACCCGATAACCAGCTCTCTGCTATATTCTAATGTTGACGAAAATAAATACTATCTTTTATACTGTCTTAAGTTGTAATATTTTAACATAATTTTTTTTAACAGGTTATCAC
Source organism: Parnassius honrathi (assembly GCA_018247895.1). NCBI lineage: Eukaryota > Metazoa > Arthropoda > Insecta > Lepidoptera > Papilionidae > Parnassius > Parnassius honrathi. Next base: position 14,370 of record DWHP01001085.1, read on the forward strand.
CTAGTGATTTGGAAGGCAATCCAGTGCCACTTAAATTCGTCAAGTTCCAGAGTGTTCAAAATATTCAAATATTCATAAAAGACAACCAATCTGGTGGTGATGTTACACAGATTGATCACCTCGCGTTTTATGGCTCACCGATTTCTACCACCAATATGGGAGAATTCAAACGCGTCGCTGGCAAAAAAGGCGAGAGCCATTAATAAAAAAATTAATAATGAGATAACCTTGGTTAACAATTAAAATCAATGTATGTTATTTGTAATTACAAACTGGTTATTCATAATGTGTTTTCTTAGCATAATTCTTGTATTTATTGTACTATATTTGAATACCTATGATTTTTATCACTAAATAATAAATGACACTAACCCCACGTGGTACCGACAAATGGTGAAACTCCAATTATTTATTTTCGCAACAATGGAAAGTATTATTTTCAAATGGTAGAAGAATGGAAAGTATTAATTTTACAATTTTGGATAACAAAAGGAATACTTTACTATCCATAACTTTCAAATGAATACAATGCTGAACTGTATAAACATATAAATTGCTTTCTAGTTAACAAATAGATAATTTAAAGACTGTTAAATACTAGTATAATATACTAACAGTTTTAATACATTTTGTCACACATATTGTAATGGTGTAATAAGTGAACCGTTTTGTAGATATAAAAACCACAGCTTATAAAATAATACATCTCTTTTACAAGATGTGGTTTTTTAGTCTGATACTTTCTGAATTTTATATTTTGGAGAAATAAATGCTATATAAGTATGTCCATGTTTATTAAATTTTACACATTTCAGTCCTGCTTCAACTCGTATATTTGTATATAAGCTTCTGTCAGTGTGATCATTTGAGGTAATATGCTAGTTACATGGAGATCTTGCATTTCATACCTGGAACAAGTAATAAAATTTTCAAGGCACATGTGTCTTATAATGCTCATTAAGACAATGTACACGCTACAGCTATATTATAGTTGTAGCACGAATGGGTCGGCTCGACCAGGCTAGGGCCATGCTCTCACAGAATACCAGCGTAATACTGTTGTGTTTCGTATAGTGAGTGTAAAGAACTGGAGACACTTTTTACTGGAATCGAGATATTCCATTATAATCCTAAGGGGTGACAGCGCATTCGCATTTTGATTCTTCATAGAGGATAAATGTGTATGTCTATGGCCCACAGCATCCACTTACCATCAGGTGGACTGTGTGCTCGTTTGTCACCTAATACTATTGTTACGAGCTTAGGGTTCGTGACAATAAAGACTGCCGACTGAATTAACAAAATCGACACTAATTACCGAATTACAACTTAACCTCTCAATATGCACGCGGTCGGATTCGACCACGGTGATATTCCGTCAAATTCCAAGTGGTCGGATCCGACCACACCCATCCACGGCACTTTAAACCATTAAAACTTATATTTAGAGACTATTTTTCTATGAAGAATTTTGGCATTATAGATTCAATATGAAGTTTTCTATACTCTAGTGCAATAAAATGTCAAGTTATCCTTTGGATAATTATTTATAATCTACGTTCATTTCATACGCCATTTTCGCATCAATGTTATTGTGTTTATTTTTGGATTTTCGTGTTTTATTATATTAGTGTTTTAATATAGCGTTTTATTATAAAATTGTAAATTAAAGTTTTTGTGTAAATATAATTTATCTTTTACGTGAATAATTTCGAGAAATATATATTGAAATAATTGTGATTTTCACGCTGCCGACATTCGCTTGGTACGTTTTGTTTTTGTTATCAAAATACAATAGTCTTTTTGTAATGAAGTAAAACTTGGCTTTTATATAGAGAATTTTGTATAGATTTTATAATGCCAAACTTTATCATAGAAAAGTAGTCTCTAAATATAAGTTTTAATGGTTTCAAGTGCTGCGGATGGGTGCATGCGGTCGCACGCGACCGCTCCGGATTTGCCGGGCGCATGCGACTGTATCGGATATTTACGGGGGTCGAGGGGTTTAAACACTTATAACTAATCACACTTATTTCGCAATTATATCGCTTCGAAGTATTCACTTTAATCGCCATTTCAAATATATATATATATATATATATAATACTGATCCGGTCTCAGTCTTAATGGCCTTATATAGGCCTTTTACTCTGAAACATCTAGAATGTTCGAACACATACCGGTCCTGACCAAATGTAGAAAGTTCTCTCCTAGTTCTGCCACTCGATACTAGATGGAAAGTTCTAGCATGGAATTTTCTAGAAAGCTCTCCTAGTTCTGCTACTCGATACTAGATGGCGCTAGTGGCATTAATTATGGCGCGCAACACCCCCCCCCCCTAAGACATGCTCGTCCCGAGTATTATCGGCTAAATAATGACACGCCAGTCGATCCATATGGCGATCTTAGGAGCACCTCTTGCACCTTTCTATATCCGGTAGGTTACGTCATTGTTCCTTGTCACAATCCGGTAAGGATTTCCATTTAGTATGAAGCTTAGGAGATTTCCCTTTGCTGCGGACTGGATTGTACAACCACACTATAGTTCGGCCGTTCAGAGAATGCCTTCCCGACACGTCGCGATTGAACTGACGACGTAACTTTGTAATGGCGTTGCAGTTACGATAAAAATATTTTTGCTGGTTGTT
>DWHP01001086.1:0-17012 GCA_018247895.1 Parnassius honrathi
TATCGAACAGACGAATTAAGCTTTCTAGAAGCCCAACACTCGAACTTTCGGCGTCCGGTCGGTTGGCGCCCGTATTTACTGGAATATTATGGATGTTTCGGTGTAAAAGGTGTATTTAAAGCCGCTGAGAGTCGGGAACGGGGCAGTATTGAATTTAGCGATACACGTGAAGCTTCGGAGTGATATAAAGTGAACTAAAGTGTTAAGTGTGAATAATTATTAGTGTGAATTGATTTTTAATTGGTGTTCAGTAATATATGTCAATTTTGGTAATTCAAGCGGCAGTTTTTATTGTCACAAACCCTAAGCTCGTAACAATATTATTAACACATTCGCCGATACAAAACTTATTCACTGGGTTTTGACAGTAATCGACTCATATATATACATGAAGTATAAAATCTTTAGATCATATTTAGTTAATTAATATTTGGTTGCCTATTGACATTTATTTAAATAAACTGAGGGGATAAGGCATTGACAGTTGATGCACAAGCCTCCTAGATTGGCTGCAGATGCTATGATTCATATTGTTGCAAGACATAATTAATGCTACTAGCGACATCTAGTATCGAGTGGCAGAACTAGGAGAGAACTTTCTACACCTAATCGGTCGGGACCGGTATATACTTGAATATCCTAAATATTTCGGTAGAGAATATCCTGTATAAAACTGGTATTGACCGCGACCCTAGTCAATATTGCATTGGTAATACACGCGAATACTTCGATGCGTTATAACCGCAAATTTAAGCGTTAAGTGAGATCAATTATTAGTGTATTTTATGTTGTGATTGGTGTTCGGTAATAAGATTGCCAATTTTGGTAATTCAATCAGCAGTTTTTGTTGTCACGAACCCTAAGCTCGTAACAATTGGTGTCAAAAGTGGGACAGAATCATGCCTATTTTGACTAAGACGACAAGGAGGGTGTTCATACCCGAAGTCAACGCTAGCAGGAGATGGCACCAGAGATGATTTGATAGTGCAACGCCGCAGATGTTGGAGGGCCAGTTGCTGGCCACGGAGGCCGGCTCGTTAGCAGCTCCTACGTCTGTAGCACCTGACTTAGGTACTCTGATGATGACGCAGTCGGAACAGGCCCATCGTTCGGAAGAGCGGGTGCAGCGCGGAAAGTAAAAACAGGCCCGTCGGTTGGAAGAACGACATGCGGTATAATCCCGCCAACAGGAGGAAAAGTCCTGCCGACAGGAGAAACAGGCCCGTCGTTTGAAGGAGTAGCTCAAACTCATTAAGGAAGAGCAGATATGCCTTATGGAGTACCTTCACGCTATCATTGGGAAAGAGATAAGAGAGGTGAAAAATAAGGTTACTCAAAATAACAACCGCTAATCGGAAGCTGAATCACGAATCGACGAAGTGAACAATCGGTTTGACAACGTGATGGATGACATGAAAAAAACCCAGCGTTTTCTTCGACTTCAAACTTGGGGATGGAATGACAGCTTCCACAGTAGCTACAATACCTTCACTACGTGGATTCAAAGAGTCGGGACTTATTTCTGGTCGGCGTACAAAATATAGTTCGAAGCTGTTATAAAGGCAAACGGCTGGAACAAAAGTCAGGCCATGACTGCTCTCACACGAGGCCTTCGAGACCAGGCCTTAACTGTTATGAAATCTCTCGGTATGGTAGTGACTTACGAACAGCCTCTTGAGGCATTGTAGGCGAGATATGGTGACGCTCACCTGGAACACGTCTTTCGTGCGCAGCTTAAAGATCTCGTGCAACTTATCAACGAAAACCTGCAGCAGTGGGCCCTTCAGGTGGAGAAGCTATTTCGTAAAGCTACATGTACCGATCTGTACGTGCGCTCATTGAAGGGAACCTGGTGCAGACATTCATCAATGGCATCCGCGACCTTGAAATCAGAGCTGCTGTGAGGCTCGGGCACCACGATACGCTTAAGGACGCCTTGGCACATACACTGGAGGTAGAAGTCGTGCGGCAGGATCATCTTTTCCATCGCGTCAGGGAGTTTGCGCAGCTACAGTTAGCGACCGCAATAAGGCATACGGCCCTAGGTGATATGGCTGTAGGGAAAAGGGCCATCTTCAATCCAGCTGCCCTAAGCAAACTGTAGAAGAGGAAGGCGATCGATCTCGAGAGGGCTCCGCCCAGAAGCAGCAGGGAAACGAGTAAAAGCCAGGACCGCTGGGTGGCTGCTTGTTGTTGTTAAAGGAGCCCCAAGGATCTCGATCTCTCAAATCTATGATGTGAACAGCCTAATCATCAAGGGCGAGGTCAACGGAATGCAGTGTAAACTGACAATAGACACTGGAGCCTCTCGCACAGTTGTCAGTTCCCAAATTATAAGCCAATCCCCTGGGGACTCCGCATACAACGAAGAACGCAATAATCACCAAATTAAGCCACCGGTCAGCGTATCCGTCCGTGGAGAGAAGGAGATAGAGTTGAAGCTAGGCAACAGGTGGCTGATATAATGGACGACTGCACCCTGGGCCTAGATTTTATGAGGAAGAATTGTTGTGAGATATAGACAAGAGGAACTTTTCGTGGAAGGGGCGTTACAAGGGAACGCCTACAGACTCAAGAAGATTGTTTTTCCGCCGAGATCAGAAAAGATTGTGGCGGTTAGTCTTCTACGGAATCCTGGGCAAGCTCACCGTTGTGTACTCGTGGAAAGTGTAGACAATGACCGTCCATGGAAAGTAGCTCGAAGCTTGGTCCGAACCACAGACATCTTAGGAGAACGTGTGCTAAGCCTTTGTGACCAGGAACAGATTATTGAAAAAGGCACACCGGTAGGTATTGTGAGGAAGTTGATTGCTTGCGTCAGTGCCAATATCTATTGAGTGGGACCCCCAACAAGGATGGACAAAGGAGAGTGACCACACATTTAGAAGACTGTCGCAGCGTCCTCTTACTGAATGGAATGGTCAAGGCGAAGAAGTTTTTACTCAAGTACGCCTAGGTTTTCTGGTCAAGAGTCGCTGACATAGGAAAGACCGGCTTAGTTCAACACAAAATTAACACAGGAGAAGAATTGCCTATCAGCCAGCGGCCAAGAAGATTGCAAGTAGCACGTGAAAAGGAAGTGAGGTAATTGTGTAATTGTGAAGAAAAGTGTTATTAAACCTTCATCTAGTCCATGGTATTCACCTGTAGTTCTGGTAGAGAAGAAGGACGGTAGCATACGGTTATATGTTGACTGCCGCCGTCTGAACAACTTTTCGAAGAAGTAAAGCTATCCCTTGCCAAGAATTGACGATACGCTCGACACGCTTACCAAAGTAAAGTGGTTTAGCACGCTGGATCTAAAAAATGGCTACTGGCAAGTTGAAATTGACCCCAAGGACAAGGAGAAAAACATTCACGATAGAAAACGATCTGTGTAAATTAGAAGTTACGCTGTTTGCAATATGCAATGCTCTGGCAACATTTGAAAGGTTAATGGAACTTGTACTTACCGGGCTAACTGGCGATGCCTGTCTGGTCGAATTGGATGACATCAAACGTATATAGGGCCAGGCCGTACATTGAAGAATATCTTCAAAACCTGGAACACGTGCTCATGAAGATCCAGAGTGCCAATCTCAAGTTGAGTCTGAAGAAATGTTTATTATTCAAATGGCAGGTTAGCTTTTTGGGGTATGTAGTGCTGGAAGTAGGTATCCGCACGGATCCAGAAAAAATCGCCGTTGTCAAGGATTGGCCGTTTCCAAAAGACAAGACGTAGGTTAGAGCACTTTTGAGTTTGTGCCCCTACAATTGGCAATTTGTGAAGGACTTTGAAGATATAGCCAAACCTCTGTACAAACTAACTGAGGAGATCAATGACGTAACCTACCGGATACAGAAAGGTGCAAGAGGTACTCCTAAGATCGTCAATGTGGATCGACTGGCGCGTTATTATGCGGCCGATAATACTCGGTACGAACACGTCTTAGGAGGTGACAGTGTTGCGTACCATAATTAATGCCACTAGCGCCATCTAGTACCGAATAGCAGAACTAGAAGAACTTTCTAATATGTCCATACTAGAACTTTCCCACCAGCGTCATCTAGTATCGAGTGACCGAAATAGGAGAGAACTTTCTACACCTAATTGGTCGGAACCGGTATATACTAGCACATGTCAGATTTATTAGTAGAAAAAGTCCTATATAAGACTGGTATTGACTACGCTCCGAGTCAGTATTGAATCGGCAATTCAAGCGAATACTTCGAAGTTATGTAACTGCGAACTAAAGTGTTAAGTGTGATTAGTTATTAGTGTCTTTTAAGTTGTAATTAGTGTTCGGTAATTAGAGTGTCAATTTTATTAATTCAATCGGCAGTTTTGTTGTCACGAACCCTAAGCTCGTAACAATATGTACCAAATTATATAATCAGATATTTGTAACAAATTAACTTTATAAAGTGTTGAACAAATATCTAGTTGGTTGTGCATAAAAAAAAATATAGAAGTTCGCGGTACTAAAGTAACGTCTTTTTTGTTAAATACGAACACATAACAAACAAATAACGCTGCGGCTGTATTAGTTGTAGCACAAATAGGTCGATTGAACCGGCAAAGAAACATGCGCTCACGTAATGTAATACCAGCGAAAAAAGAAACGCTTGTACTGTCACATTTTTACCGTCATTATTATAGTTGTAACAAAAATGGGTCGGCTCTACCAGGGTAGGATCACACTCTTATCACAGAATACCAGCGTAAAAAAGCAGCGTAGTACTGCTGTGGTTCGTATGGTGAGTTTAAGGAACAGGAGACAATTTTAACTGGAATCGAGGCTTTCCATCTTAGTTCTCAAGGGTGACAACGCATTTGCATTTTGATCCCTAGATGAGGATACATGTGGATGTCTATGGGCCAGAGCCAAGCGAATGATGTATTCATTTCATTTTATTATAGCATTTTATTATAAGCACATTAATGTTTAAAATCCTTTAGTGAAAGTATGATAAGAAAAAATTACCTTTATTATTTAAAAATATATCGTTTTATTTTATTACGCAGATAAAAACAAATTAATATATAAGATCTTTAATATAATGGATTTCCGCAAAGTAACGCCTGATTCTGGTAACTATAAAACTTTCGCTTTATTTTTGAAAAAACGTATGGAACGCCTAGAGCTGGTAAAAATCTCCCCGGTTCTCAACGTTTGACATAAGTTATACAGTTCATGTTACAAATTTCGTCTAGAACTTCGTGAGATTTTGGTTTTTTAATGATCAACCCGTGCCATTAGCGCATATATCTGTGGCGTGCTGCTCAAAGCCTTTTGATGAAATGTTGATTAATTTAAGGAATAAAAACGTGAAAAGTGCTACGTAATTTATTTACCGGTTACGTATATATATTACAATTGTGTTGGTAATAAAATTGTTAACGACATTTCTGAATCTATAGTCTGATCGCCGGGAATTCTCTCTGCCTAATGAGTCAAATTGGAATGAGAAGCAGCATGCGTGGTGCACAATGCTATTTGACAATGTAATTGATGCGCGACCCCCCATTACATTGCGTTTGTGTTTTGCTATATTTTGTAAAAGTATTCAGCTTGAATAATTGTTAAAGTTCAATAATGTTACTTATTTTTTAATGTGTTTATTTAAATGAGTTTTATTTATGAAAAAAAAAGCTGACTACATAATGACGGTGTAAGAAAATCTACTAACTCATAATATATTACCGTAGTGTCGTAAGAGTCCACGGAGGGAAATTAGTACAGAAAATAGCACATCACCTTTCTTATGCTAATTAAAAAACTGCGAATGCCAATCGACGCGTAACAACTATGGCCAAAAATCACCCCCCAATATGTTCTGCAGTAAACTTTTGATAGGCTGTAAAGTTTTAACAGTGTTTGATCCACGTGGCAGCTTTTGCTATTGTACGTATGGGCTGGCTCCAACCGAGGTGGTACCGGGTGTAAGCGTAGCTCTGCATCTGTATTTCTTCCGGTGAGTGCAGGTTGTAGGAGGCCTAATTGCCGCCCTCCCTTTAACATGGTAGCAGAGTTTAATAAAAAAACTACCCCAAGAGGGTACCAGCATCCTTGATGTCGGAGAATCCCTCGCTAAATATCCATGCCCAAGCTATCCTACTCTTCCTGAGCGCTGTTGCTCAGACTGCGCCGCGTATTCTGTGGGGGGGGGGGCGAAATGTCGCTTGAGACTAAACCTACTCGGAGCAAACGGAGCAATAAAACAAGGGCGCCTCTTGCCACGCTATCTGTGAATTTCTGCTACATCAGGGAACTTCATTCAAACCTTAACGCCATCCACTATCGTCCTGAAACGGTGAAGCTAGCCCTGTTCTTTCTACTGGTGTCCTCTCCGGCTGATACTTTGTATCGCTCCTACCCAGGGTGTGAATTAGAACACTCTTATGTGCCTTGGGCTAAAGTTTGCGTGCATGTCGGAGAGGACAACTGATTTCGACGCCTCGGCAGCCTTAAAGGTACGGAACTGTTCATCCTATAGCTGCGCTCAAACGGCGACTACCATATCCTCGCATCTACGGGTGCCTCTATAGGTCCGATAGTGTTAATGTGGTCACAGACTGACTTATAGATCACGTCCGAATTGCTGCAGACTCCGTGTTACAACAGGTCCCATCCACAGAGATCGTGATGCTTGGTGAGTTTAACCCCGACCACGCTGAATGGATTGGTTATCGTTTAACTGATCATGCGGGTAGATCTGTTTACGACTTTGCTTTGGCATGTGGTCTGACACAATTGGTTTTTTGCATACGAGGATTTCAGATGTGAAAGACCATGTACCTTCTTGTTGGATTTTCTGCTGACCTCTCATTCTGATCATTGTCTGATCCGGAGTACGGTGCCACTCACACTCCCATCGCGGTTGCCTTATGCATGTTGCCGCCGTGTTTTGCATTATTAGTCAGCCAACTGGGACGACTTGCGATCTTGTTTTGTACCTATCGGAGACAGAATCCAGCCATAGTTCGGTCGCTTCTGCAAAATTACATTACGCCATAAGCAGGGGTGCTACCAGGCTCGGGCTCTATGCCAGCGCTATCGCTATCACTTTCTTGTTCTCCAAAATAAATGAATCCATTGTAAACTGCCAGCTCCTGAGGTACCTTAAAGATCATCAGCTAATTAGTAACCGCCAGATCGGTTTCCACTGGTTACCTAATTCATAGATGGGCGGAGGCAATAGAGTCTAAGAGAGAGGCGTTGACCGTTAGTTTGGACATAGCGTATGCTTTCTTTTTTGTATGTGTTAGATTATTGTCGTTATAATACGTGGCCCTAATGCAGTCGACCTTCGTCTGGGCAACTCAGGGCCGTAACAATTTTGGTTCAATTATAATGTTAGCAATATTAATTAAGTTTGATTTATAATATTACAGTATATTAATGAAAGTAAATAGTTAGTGCGGCTTCAGGCTTTGCTCTGGCTTAAATTGCCTTTGCGTCTTTATTAACGACGAAACCATCAAATAATTTCGGTAGATGACTTATACAAGGCATTGTATAATAATGAATGCTAATTTACAAGTTCAAAAATAAGGTAATACAATCAATCAATACTTACTAAGGTTTACTATTAGGTAGGTATCAGGTATTACTTTGCGGATTTTTTTTTATATAGGATGACAAACGAGCACACAGTCCATGTGATGGTAAGTGGTTGCTGTGGCCCATAGTCATCTACATCTATCTTCAATTACGAATTGAAATGCGGATGCGTTGTCACCCGTTAGGACTAAGATGGAATGCCTCGTTTCCAGTAAAAAGTGGCTACGGTTCTCTAAACTCACCATACAAAATACAGCAGCATTAAGCTACTATTTCACGCTGGTACTCATAATAGAGAGACAAGAAATATGTAAGTATTTAAAAAAAAGTTTATAATTAATTGTAGTTGCGGTCAAGAATGCAACGACTACATGTCATCGTTGATATCGTAAGAGGTGAGGCCGTTAAAGGAAGAGGAGAGATCTCCCGCCGGGCAAGATTTGTTGCCCGGGGAGCGGCCAACACTCCGTGTGATGGTTCGGAGATGTTCCATATATACTGTTTATGATTCGGGACTTTTGATAGCGCGATTTAGACTTCAGTTAGTTTCGCTTGTGGCGTAACGACAGCGCCGCCACATCACCCTCCTGCTCAGATCGAAGGTCACGTTGGGTGGTCACCACAGTGGCCGTGGATGGGAAAGGGGAGATCTCCCGCCGGGCAAGGTGTTCTGCCCGGGGAGCGGCCAACACTCCGTGTGATAATAGTTTGGAGATGTTTCATATATACTGTTTATGATTAGGAACTTTTGATAGCGCGATTTAGGCTTCGGTGTGTTTCACTTGTGGCGCGACGACAGCGCCGCCTCAGAGGTAAGAGGAGGCGGGCAGCAGCACCTTCCTGATATCTACTCAAAGTTGTCAACCCGCATGCCATGCGGGGAAACTATAGCAAATAATCCCCACATGTAATGAATGAATGATTATTAATAATTTTATTCAGTGGCACTTGTAAAAAGAAATAAAAAATGAAGAAAACTTTATTTGACATGACAAAGAATAAAAACAATACGAGATAAAAGAATAAAAGAGAATTTTTGAATGAAACTATGTTTATGGATTTTATCGCGTTTATTTTTTTTTTGTTTGGTTTGCTTTACATCACCCATCGTTACGATGGGAACTGAGAATTTTGACGTCCCAATGTCGTAGCTAGTCCGGGGACTTCTGTTTTTTAATGGTAGTTTTTAGTCCGTTCTAGCCCTCCAGTCCACATAAAAATCCCATGTAGTCGCATGCGTCCGGCAAATACCGAGCGATCGCATGCGACTGCACCCACCCATAGCACTTTAAACCGTTAAAACTTATATTTAGAGACTACTTTTCTATGAAGAATTCTGGCATTGCAAAATCTATAAAAAATTCTCTACCCGTGGTCTAAACAAACGTCAGGTTTACGAAGGAAATTATTTACGTAAAAAGATAAATTATAACACGATACTAAAACACTAATAAAGCACTACAATAATTCAAAAACCCAAATTATAAATAAATATCCGTAGACTAACTGACCTTATATTCCAACAGAGGATAGAAAATTTCATATTGATTCTATAATGTCAAACTTCTTCATAGAATAGCAGTCTCTAAAATTAAGTATTTATGGGTTAAAGTGCGGGTGGTTGCGGTCGGATCCGACCAAGTGGGATTTGACGGAATAGCGCCATGGTCAGATCCAACCATTTGGGGTTTGAGAGCCTAGGAACAATAAGCTTACGTTATATTGAGGTCTTGCAGTGGTATGATTGGTTTTAGATTTAGTTTTGTTAATTTTAGGATAGGAGCACCTGTCCATTTTCTTTATTGAAATTAGCATGTTTTTAATTTAAAAATAATAAAAGTGACTGCGATAAAATCCATAAAAATCGTTTAATTTATTATGTAGTATTTGCGTAAATATAAGAAATCGTTAAGAGCATTTGCGTGTAGTCAAATTAAGTCCAAATTTCAGCTATCTGCTGCTGTATAAAAGACAGCAGGGCTGACTTACAAATAGAGCACGAAATTGATTGCACGGGCGAACATATAATATTACCTACAGCCTACATAAATAAAAATACATTCAGATAAGAGAGTACTTGAAGTAGATTACTTTTTCACTAATGAAAATGTCACCACTTAAAGGAGACTGATACGCTTTCATTCATTCTTGGGCCCAGATTTTAAAAGATGAAAGCAGTGTCAATTAATAGCTTATATAATATTTTCAAAACATCACCGAAAAATCTGCGAATTTTGGCAGACTGAGAATAGTTATAAGAGATTTAGTAAAAGTGAGGTTATGTAACATGTTGGCAGGAACTTATACTAAACAGCTGATTTTGAAGAGCGATTGCTGTTTTATTTTATTCGACAGTTGTTTAATTCATTTGTATTATATATTGAGTGGAAGGCTAGGTGATGTTTAAAATTAAAATGAAAAAAACACTTTAATAATAAACACGAAATCCACAATAATGAGATAAAATCAAACGATTACTCGTCATACCGGACACCGATAATCTCGTGCAAACGAGCACAATAGACGAGAACGATAGTAAGGGTCGTAGAATTTAAGTAAGTTCAGAAGTACGTAGAAAGCAAGCAGTGGTCGAAGAATATAAATCAATAAAATAACGGAAAACACACTCAAAATACACACATATCTACCAAAAGATACGAGACGAGTGATCAATGAACCGTGTTTATAGATTGAGTCACGCATGAGCTGTTACTGTCGGTACAGATTAAAAATAAAGTTGACAAACACAAGTAATAAATCGAAATGAAAACGAGAAGCGATTTTAAGATTTATGATATTAATATTTTGTTTTATTACTACGTTATTTTTAATGTACATAATGTTACTAAGATGATGTATATAATTAATTTAATTTAATCAATCATCTGGTGTAAGTGTACAGAGAGGGAGTTTGGGTACTGCCACCTGCTTGGAATCCTGTTTTTAATAAAATTAAAACTGAACCATATATACCGCTGCATGATCTTAAGACACAGTCAGTTCATTCTGTGTAGATCGGACCGTAAGTAATAATTGGAAAACTGAAGGTACTCCGGGTTAACACTGACATTGGGATGTCAGTTTTCCATGGTCATGGATGCTGAAAAGTATCCGAAACATGAGGGGTTTAAAATCATATAAATAAAACGCAACAAAATCCGTACAAGTAGTTTTAATCAATGGTGTAACTTATTTTAGTGTGTAATTGTTAAAACTCACTCCCATTAATCGATTAAAATAATCGATTTCCTATTTTATTCGTGACATAAATCATTTTTAAGATTTCTCGTCTTCCAAATTGTGAATTGGGCTAATTTTTATATCTTGAAATAGAAGAATATAACACTTTTTAAACTTTATTTCAACTTATTATAAATTGGACCAAGAAATCCACGTCTCCGTCTCATTTCTACGATAGTTGACTTCGTAATGAGGATATCCGCATTAGATTCCGAGCAACTCAATCATGGGCGACCACCAACAAGAAAAATCAGAATATTCAGAGAGTCGATGTATGCAGGTGAAACAGGACCATCATTACTATGATCGTTTGCTTTCATAAATCCACTCCTAGAAATAGGCCTCCCCCAAGGCGCGCTCGTTTAAGCCGGTTTTCAACTTTATCTTCATATAACCGGAGAGCCTCCTACGCTACATTTACCTGAGTACAGTATCAAAGGACAAGTAACAAAACACGTTCCAAGTTCAGGGCTTTGGTTTGTGGTAATCTATGAGGTAGGCTGTACTCACTGTGTTGATTAAGTGAAAGCTAGCCTAGTAGTAAGAGTGCCTTGGTCTTACAATGCATGACCTGAGTATGAATCTCAACACAAACTAAATTTTCTTTTCATCTAGAACCTACCTATATACACGTCTTTAATAACAAAAATCTATGATAAAAGTAATTATTAAATATATAAACAAATTGTTGCAATGATACCCTAAAAATTGTGATAAATCCTAGTTTTTAGGGTATCAGTATTTTCCCATACAATTTCGCAATATCAATTTTTACGCAAAACTGTTAGCTTTTGCACATATTTAGTAAAAATACGCAAATAAAATTTCATATAATTCGGTGTCATATAAATGAGTAAGTAATGAAGAGTACATCCCACATCCATTTAAATGATTACGAAAACCGCATCATCAATAATTGGATTGAAATGAGTAGAGAAATGTATATGTTATAGTGAATTCATATCATTAATTTAAATAAATTCATGTGATCCTTTCCTACGTAATTGTCGTTTTCTAGCATCTTTACTGGCATTGAAAAAAAACATTTATGCCAATATTCCATAAAGAAAAAAGAATACTGCCACTATTCTTTTTTCCTTTAGAGTTCGATACGCAAAATAATGCAGTAGACTTCTAAATTTTTATATGCCTGCAAAAGTCCATTGCTTGATATAGGCATCTTTAGTAGTAGGGAGACTTGGAAAGCGGATAGACACTCGTAGTACCAATGGTCTTTTTTTTTGGCACTTTTGTCTCTGCTGACTTTTGCCGGGCTAAGAATTTCACGTCTGACGCAAACGACATGTTCATTACGCCATCTATCGAAAGCCCTAACTAAGATCATGCTTGCATTTCCCCAAAACTGTCCTTAAATAAACCCATAGGACGAAATGGGGTAAAGATTACCCACACGCTTATAAAATACATTATTTGTGCACGTGGTAGTAGTGTCACGTTGCAGCTAAATTATGGTTGTAGCCCGTGTCAGCTCGACCGAGGAAGGCCCACGCTCGCACGTAATAACAGCAACTTAACTCTGCTGTGTTTTGTATGGTATGAAATTTGTTAATAACTTAGTATCGACAAAAATATTTTGATTGAATATAATCTCAATCGGTCAAGTCGTTCAGAGGATTAACAATCGCGCACGCACCAACAATATGTAAATAGCCGAAATAGTTGAAATTTAAACTTAATGTAGATATAAAATGTTACTTTCCTTAATACTAGTATTCAGATCTCACACACATAACCTCGTGGTTCACTCTGCGTGAATATTTAATTTATACCCAAAAGCTTTTGTTTCATTGTTTACTCCGCATTAATGTTTGAAATAACATGTCGGACATGTTTTTGTTTAATACGCTTTAAAACGTCTCTTTCATTGAACTACTTTTACTAAGTACTTTATATTGTTACGAAAATATCCTAATACTACACTAAAATTTTTTTTTCAAAGGTCAACATACGTTTTTTTATAAAAATAAGTGTGACTAACAAGCTCAAAATCTAGCTGCTGGTTTATAGATACTGTAACCATATGAACACCTCATTTATTTGATCATGATTCGGTGAGGCATTTAAGAGTTGTAAGGATTTTCTAGCAAAAAAAAAGCATAAGTAGCGTATCATACCTGTGCTTAGGAAGTCGTAAATTCGTTGATCCTGCGCTTGATCGCTTTCAGTCGGTCAGATTTCCGTCTCATCACACTACGTGAGTGAAAGAATAGTTAATCATTTACTATACTTACTGTTCTGCGCAAATAACTTGCGTATGTAAAATATTCTACTAGCTTCGGAAGCCAATTCTTTAGTACTTTAATACACTGGCTTTGCACCGATTTCTGACGCTATGTGAAAAGTATTTTGTTACTTTTAATATGTTGAGGATGGCTTTACTTTTAATTAAACCAATTATGTGCCCTGGTGTTTGCATTGCGGGATATTGATTTTACTGCCCAGTCCCAGTTGCAATATTGTTGATCGCGTTATGTCATTTTACAGCGGCGACCGAAACAAGGCTAAGAACTGACTCCGATGCGCGACGCAGACGATGGAATAAAGAGTTCTGTTTCCTAATCGTTTGTACAGTTGAATAAAGACTGTAATATATACATATATATATATATATGAGTGTGTATATTTGCATAATACCACTGACTGACAGACTCATCAGGTTTCGCAATAAAATATTTTCGTGCGCCTAGCGTAGCGAGCGGTTATCAGCTCATACTAGGTGATGACCGCTCGCTTCACTTGGCGCGTGATAAGATATGAATAACAAAGATATAAAATATCAAGAATTTTTTTACGGCACTATCGTAAAATTTGTTGTCAGTGAGCGTGTAAATTTGTATATATATAAGCATCTTTTCTTAGTGGTTACTATATATCACAGAATATTCTTAGTATGTGTCCAATTGTCATATCAATCGATTGGCAAAAGCGACCACGTGCCATACGAATTGTTCGAAATATTTTCAGTACTAATTAAAAGGTACTTTTGTCATTATTTTCTTCATCACCAAATTCTAAGTCTTTTCCGTTATAAAAAGTATTTGCTTCAATCCTCATGCTTGATAGGTGGCTGACAATCGCAGCACCTAAAGTAGGCACCTTTTAAATGGTTGGCCGTTGTCGGTCTGGGTATTTTACGTCTGAATTAATTGAGATGGTTAAACAGCCATTTACCGGATTTTGAAACAAATATTCATTAGTAGTAGAGCATCGCTGCACATAGTTGTTGCACGAATGGCTTGTGTTACACTAGGGAAAAATCACGCTCTCACAGAATACCAGCTTAAAATAGCAATTGACTGCGCTTCGTATGGCGTGTGTTAAGAACTGGAGATTTTACTAGAAACAAAGCATTCTATCTAAGTCCTCAGGGGTAACAACACATTTTGCGTTTCGATTAATTAAGGATAGATGAAGATGTCTATGGCATTCAAGCATTCAAAGCATTCAATTACCATCAGATGCAAGTTTGCTCGTTTGTTACCCTTATTCTGTAATAAAACCGCAGTAAAAAAAGTAGAATAACTAGCATAATGCACTGGATCAGTGAGCTGAAGTTACACAGGACCAGTCATAAAACTTGAGGAATTGACAACCGATGTAGAAGAAAGGTTGATTGTAATGGAATTGAGTGACAACATGGAAAGACATGAAGGACCGTGTTTTGGGACATTTCTTAAAGGAATGCTTTATAGATCAGTGGACCTGAAAGGGGCTGACATGATCGTAATGAGCAATTTTGACTGAAGTTTAATTTAAGTAGCAAAATCTTTATAATCCCATGTTAGCGTGAGACTTATTGACCTCATGTCTATCGGGATTTAAACCAAAAAAAGAACACACAGCATAGCCACCTATCACTTCCTTCACTTTTTTCATCTATTCCAATACCTATATACTTCTTTACGAATAATAATAAGTCGAGTGGCTCGCTAATCTTTGGAATCGACCTCTGGATTGAAAATCGCTCGTGAATTACTTATAATTAATTTATAAGTAGAAAGAATATGTTCATTATGCGAGTGCATGTATGCATGTTCGTAGGTATAATATGGTACGTACTGCTGTCGCTCTTTAATGATTCGTTGTATTTGACGGAAAATTAAACAACAATGGGCGTTTGGTTCACATTCAAATGAGCATCCCTTCAGAGATGCACAATGCAGTAGCTATACTTATTCAGATTTTAGTATTTTTGATTGAATCGGTAGAATAAATGGATGCTTTGCTTTGATCGACTTGTTTATATAAATATATACTGTCTCTGTCATCTGTCTCATCTTTTCATATTGTAGCAGTACAAAAAACAAAGAGATTTTTTACGTTAAGAAAAACTGAACCGGCTAAGGAACTTACACTCGATCTGGTGGTAAGTGGCTACAGCAGTCCATGGATACTTGCACCCGACTTTGTACAAAGAAGGCTAAGATGCGTTGCAAGGTGTGTGTACCCCGTAGTGACGGTGTTAAAATATTCACTACTCCATATTATTAAAAAAAAAACAGTGCGGACCGCGAACTTAATGGTAGGTTCGAATCTCCCCTTTAAAGACTGTCATGTAGCACTCCATAAACTTACCAGGAGTAGTAAAAGGAAATGTAAGTAGTACTGTAATAGCTTGCTAGTATTTAAAAAATAATAATAACCTCGACACACGTAAGCGTTATCACTCTATACGTTAGAGGCGACAGAGGAAAACAAACCAGGAGATGGGCAACAGGGTCTTCAAGTTTATTAATACTAAATTGATTCAATTGGTACTTAAAATAGACGCTAGACGGCCTGAAATTATAAAATCATGATTGTTATAAACAAATTGGTAAATTATCGTAATTTTAATTAATACAGTTCATTTTATTTATTTAATAAATTGGTTAATTTATTATATTTTTTAATTTAACAATTAAAAGTTATACTTACCATGTTTAACGCACTGCATAACGTGAAGACCGAGATCATAGAAAACGCTTTAATTAAAAAAATACTAGCGATAGATTTAATTCAATTATTTTAATGACAATGCGATTAATTTAATGACAATAGAAAGAGACAAGTATTATAAGTATAAGAATAAGGCGAAAGTGAAGGATTTAAAGTAAAGTAGAATATTATTTTTATTGACACTACATCCTCTAAATTAAATTTAGGTTTCTTTAATAGGTTGACTTTTATCCGAGTACTTGAAAAATCAGGCAAAGCAATTGACTGATTGATGCATAATGTAAGTGGTGCGGCGTTTATAGAAACCAAACCGACAGAGAGAAATTGATACATGGAAGTAAGCGATAATCTTCGCATAACCAAGATCACTTTAGTAAATAAAGTAAAGGAACAACAAATGGAAAACATTGAGTCTCTCGTTACTTTCAGACAGCTGGCTTATTCACCGCAAACCATTGAAATTTCTTTATCTTTAATCAGGTCGATTGCTTATTTACTTACTAACTTTTTACCCGCGGCTTCGCTCGCGTGGGCTGAATTTAGAAACATCGATAACACTATTTCATACCAAAATTAGCAAAACTGGATCACTTATAGAGACACGTCGGTATCTGTCTATATTGGCAATATTACATATTACAGCTACAGAAAAATATAGGCCAGTTTATCAGAATCGCATAAATATCATACGTCAAGCAACACTTTTTATATCGGGCTTCCGATATATCTTTATTTATGGAAAATTTTCCCGGAATCCCAAATGCGTTATTTACATAAATTTCATTATTAAAGTTGATATAAGGCGGGTGTACCATGCAAGGCGACTTTAACAAATAAACAGTTATTATTCGTTTATTTACTGGATAAATGAAACTAAAAAATAATTAAGTAATACTTTATTTTATTACATAACAAATAAATCACTTTTTTAAATTACTGATTTAATCAATATTGATTGAACTTAAGTTTCATTGAACTCTCCCAAATGGCCTTGCTGGGAACAAGGCTTCTTTGAAGGCCATTATAATAAATCAGTCATTTAACACTAAAGTTTAATAAATAGCGATTAGATGTACAATAAAAAGAAGTGGTAACATATAGTTACGTAATAAAACAAAGTATTACTTAAATATTTGTTAGTTTCATTTATCCAGTAAATAAATGAATAGTGACTGTTTATTTGTAGAGTGGCCTTCTATGGTACACCCACCTTATCATAACGTCGTCGATTCCTGAAACCAATGAAGCGAGGGACCGACTGTGATTTTC
>DWHP01001087.1:0-17008 GCA_018247895.1 Parnassius honrathi
AACACGCTTTCAAAGTATTCCTTCCATCTGTTTAAATTCGAAACTTCGTCATTCAGAATACATCCGTTCTCGTCTCTTATAGCATTAATTACAGGCTGTTTTGCATTTCCCCTGGCAGTTCTTACGAGTTTCCTGAACATTTTTATATTAGCCTGGAAGTTATCAGATATCCTTCTATCATTCTTATCCGTTCTTTCTGGCTTTTTCCTTTCAACTAGTTCTTTTACTCTCTTATTTAGACGTCTAAATTCTACCTTTTTCCTTTCAATCTCATCATTCATACCACCAGAATCACAAGCTTTGGTTGATAATAAATCTAACAGCTGCAAGAGTGGCAGGAAGACGTGCAGCTGGCG
This sequence comes from Parnassius honrathi, assembly GCA_018247895.1. Lineage (NCBI taxonomy): Eukaryota > Metazoa > Arthropoda > Insecta > Lepidoptera > Papilionidae > Parnassius > Parnassius honrathi. Next base: position 357 of record DWHP01001087.1, read on the forward strand.
CTATATGCGGACGATAGCGCCTATTTCACCTCGTCCAGAAGAGCACTCATAGCTACTGCTAGGATGCAACGTCTGCTGGACCTGTTGCCACCATGGCTGGATGAGTGAAGGATGGTCGTCAATGTTTGTAAGACGACCGCTCTGCTCACTTGTCGTCTCAGAAACCTACCACCTTCGCTGACCCTCAATAGCCAGAAGATCGCGTACGAGAAGGCCGTGACCTACCTTGGGTGACTGCGCACGTCGACTTCGTCGTCCGCAGAGCCAGATGTGCACGGGCGACGCCATTGCCAGTCCTGGAATCCAAGTTGCCACTGAAAACTACGATGAAAGTATACAAAAAGTATATAAGATCCATCATTACCTATGTTGCTCCGGCCTGGTACGCGCTTCTGAGCAATCCTCTGAGGCGGCGACTGCAGGCTCAGCAGAATTTGACATTGAGAACCATTGTCGGTGCGGGTCGCTACGCCCGGAATGACGTCATAGCGGCCAATCTCAAGATTGTAACTATACGGGAATTTGTGGCTCGGTTGGCACGTGGACTGTTCGACCTCGCAGACAACGGGCCACACATACATCTCAACAACCTAGCGTCACTACACACTCGCCCTCCGGACGGGCGACCCTATCCAAGAGAACTCCTCTCTATATAGATTAGAGAGTTGAGTAAAATCCTCAATGCCGCTGATTGGCCAACTTTATCTGATAAGATAACCTACCATTTTTCGTAATCTAATCGACTACGGAAAAAAATTTCTCAACCGACTTCGGACTAAATCCAAAAATACTAACAACGCCTTACAAAAGGCTATCAGGACCGGCCCATAGTAGTGGGCCGAGAGGATAGTCCGGGTAGTCGGTATACCCCGAGGCCCGAGACCTGCAGGGCCTAAGCAGCCCATGCAGACGACAACACTGGCGTGGGAATCGACCATGTAAACACTCGCATACTATAATTATGTTCTGCGCAGATAGCTGGTCTATACTGAGACTGGCCGCCGTGACCGAAATTCTAAACCGATTTGGATGTTTTTTTTGTATATTTGAGTGGGTACTTGGACGTTTTAGATTTACAAATGAACCCGGTTGATGGCGCTATTGTCGAGATACAGAAGTCATCCGAAAGCCGGGGTAAATCACTAATATGATTTATATAACATTTTTTCGAAATTCCCTTGTTTATCTTCAGTCTTCTTTGTAATTTTAAATAATTTGGAGTCAATGGATCGTTAAGGATAAAGAAAAAAGTGCTAAGAATTCTAAAATTCCTTTGTTGTGGGATATTCAACCATTTAAGTTAGAGCGATAGAATAGACTCTCGAATAGAATAGAATAGACGTGATACAATGCAATGTTTCACTTTATAAATGCGAAAACTGCGTTAATGGATTACAGATTTATCTGAACGGTTCTTCCGTCAGATCTGCATCAACCATTAATCCTCAAGTCGCGTCGTACCTACAGAGTTTTACTTCAAAATTAGACATCACGCTAAGATTCCAAAACACTTTCCATTAGCTATGCTAATTTCTCGCGTCTTACAGCTAACTTAGTCTTTGCGAGTTTTAACTTCATTACTCTGTACTCGCGCAGCGTGTAAATTGTCATCGCATAAATTTAATTTTCGTCTGTGCGATTGCTGGAAGTGAATTAACGCAGTTCAGTGAGTTAAGCAGTTTCCTTTAACCGCATATAAAACTTTTAACTATTACTTATGGAATATTTAATAATTTAATTACTTCTTCCTCACTTCCTTTTCTTTAGCTTTGGACATCATCCTTGGAATGGTTTATAAGAACTTGGTCGCAAGAGGATAAATCCTGTATTTTTTGTACTAAAAATACTAGTACTACTATTAATATTCCCAACATTCCTTTGAACACCCTTTTATACTTAAAATGATTTGTTAGAAGTGGTTCACGATAGTAGTCGGATGGCGGATTCGAACTCACGACCTTTGAGTTCGCGGTCGATACCCTGCCATTAATCTACTGGAAGGAGGCATTCATTTAAATACTTTATATATTAGGTATATGGTATATATTGGGTATAATTATTGCAAAATCTCAAGCACCTTCGTACTCTGCAAGATTATGAAGCGTATACTTCTCAGCGACGAACAGAATGAATTTCTCCGTTATCGATGGATATAATAAATCTTATTACCTTGTGTATTGGAAAAATGTAGGGTTAGCGACCGTACTGCATCTATTCACTTCCAGTACCTTATCAGGTCGATAATCCGTCGAATATAGGGTTGTCCTTTAGCGTATGCTAGTTCACACAAGTATTTTTTACATTGGTTGTTGGCACCAAAGTAAATATATTTATTATCAAACATTTTTACGTGGTAGTGCCATGCTACAGCTATATTATGGTCGCAGCACAAATGGTCGACTCGAGCGGGGTGACGACCTAAACAATGACCCAGGGTTCTGCACTCAGCACCAAGCCGCTGTGTTTCGTATGGTGAGGGTAGAGAACCAGAGACTTTTTTTATTAGAATCTTAGTCCTCAGGGGTGACACGCATCTACTTTTAATCGAAGATTAATGTACATGTCTATGGGCTTTAACATCCACTTACGATTAGATATTTACACCCTTATTATATAAAATAAAAAAACTTAAAAAAATTAGAGCACCTTTCAAAACAAAAATATTTACAAAAATAATTTGTAAATATTTTAAAAGTTCTTTTGTTGAGTATTCTTCTGCGTAAGTTTGTCAATTGACTGTGTTTGTCTTCATCAATGTTTATCTTTTACCGACCAAAAGTATTGTATCTAAGCACTTAAAGGTGATAACTTTTAAATGGACGTCTAGTTGTTATTCATTTATGTACTGTGTAATGTTATCTTCATGTTGTCTAAAAAAATTGCATAACCGTCAAGAATCTAGAATTTTTGCAATACATTTATACAATGCATACGTTTGTACGTAATTACTCTAATCAACAAACAGTATTTATAATGCATAGCGAATGGGCTTGACACATTGAAAATTGACGGCACAAAACTATTATGGTAGCTGATACTTGATAGACGGTGACCGGTGCTGATAAAGTAAATTTCCCCTTATGAAGCAATCAATCGGGAGGCCTATGTTCAGTGGTGGTCTCAGACAGGCTGCAATTGATGAATACACTTATTTTTCTGTCTTTTTTTATAAAGGGACTGTTTATATACACACATTTATACGTGGTAGAGCCACGCTGCAGCTATATTATGGTTGTAGCACGAATGGGTCGGCTCGACTGGGGAAGATCCACGCTCTCACAGAATACCAGCGTAAAATAGTAGCTTTATACTGGTGTGTTTCGTATGGTGACTGTAGAGATCCGGACACCTTTTTTTACTGGAAACGAGGCATTCCATCGTAGTCCTCAGGGGTATCAACGCATCTACGTTTTGATTCTTAATTGAGGTTAAATGTAGATGTGTATGGGCCACAGCATCCACTTACCGTCAGGTGGACTCGCTCGCTTGTCACCCTTATTCTATAAAAAAACTCACAAGGACATACAGCCATACCAGGAACAATTATTTGTAAGCCATACAAATACTTATTCTGTGCGGCATTCGAATTGGGGGTCATTAACGCTGCAAATCATTACTAAGCCCCAGCGCCATGGAAACGTCTACTTATTGAAAGCCGTTTACGCTTTTACTACTGGTTCGGAAAGTTCTGCCCTAAGAAGCACTAGCAAGGAACCCAGCAGGACTACTATAAACAAACACACGTTTTTTTCTTGTACATCAATGGTATTATACGATATTCGCATCTTTATATTGGGGGATGAGTTACTCGCGTCCGTAGGTTTCGACCACCTAACCTTAGGCCCACCCTATACGTGTCCCCCGGGTGGTGCTAAACGAGCGACAAAGCTGAAAAAATAGACTCGCCGTATGGTAGCGGCGTAAAATCTACCACCACCCCTAGTTCGCAACATGAGTCAGGAAATAAAAGAAATGGCCCCGAGTTCCCAGCGCCCCTTAAGTGGGGCAGGGGTGCGAAGAATCTCCGGGAGTAAAACCGGCGACGAAGTTCGCCACCTGTCCCGTTCTGTCTCCCGGAGGGGCGAAAAGTGGATTGCGGAAGCCCGTCTAGCTACGCTGAATGTATGTGGAGCAATGAATGATAAGATGGATGAAGTATGCGAAATTAGTATAAATGAGACGAAACGAAAGGGAAAGGATGCCACTGCACATGGTACGTATACCGCGTATTGGTCTGGTATAGACGAGACCGAACGGGCATGCCAGGGAGTCGGTTTCATCCTTTCAGAAAAAATGGGTCAGTGTGTGAAAGAGTATAAACGTGTAAGCCCGAGACTGCTGTGGATACGAATGAAAGTGGGCTTAAAGAAGCTGTTCCTGCTAGGGGTGTACGCCCCAGACATGTCTAAGCTCACTTACATCCGAGAGCAGTTTTGGGGTAAGGATGGTGTTGACAAAATGTAAGGAAAATGAAAATATTATTATATTAGGAGACTTTAATGGAAGGGTTGGAGAGAAGAGATCTGGTTATGAAAGGATATTGGGAACGTTTGGTGATGAAAATATAAATGAGAATGGTGAAGATCTCCTCACCGTATGTGTGGGAAAGAATCTTTTTGTGACGAACACTTTTTTCGTCATAAGAAGATTCACATGTATACATGGGAAAGAAGTGATGATAGAAGCATGATAGATTTCATAACTGTGGATGAAAGAACGAGGAGCGCAGTGGTTCACAAGGGTTTACCGGGTGTCTAACGTAGGGACAGGTCTTATGCCGAATTAGGGGTTTATTCAGACGTTGGCGGCATCGGACATCTGTGTCTACCACTGCTACTACACACATTACAGCGGATAAGAATTGAGAGGTTACAAGATGAAGATGTGAAAGACAAGTACAAAAGTAGACTGAGAGAAAATATAAGTGATTTGGATGAGTTGTGTGTGAATGAGTTAGACTTGGAGAATGTGTGGCATAATGTCAATAAATGTTTAGTGGATGCAACTACCGAAGTATGTGGTGTTAGTAAGAGAACGAATAAAGGAAAGACAATACGTTATGGTGGGATGTTGAGGTACGTATGGAAGTTGAAACAAAGAAGAAAGCATGCCTGGATTTACTAGCAACCAAAGCTGGTAATTCTGGCGGTATGAATGATGAGACATTGAAAGAAAAAAGGCAGAGTTTGAACGTCTAAATAAAAGAATAAAATAGTTAGTCGAAAGGAAAAAGCAAGAAAGAACGGATAAGAATGATAGAAGAATATTGATTAACTTTCAGGCAAATATTAAAATGTTCTGAAAACTCGTAAGAAATACCAGGGGACAATCAAAACAGCCTAGATTGAATGCGATACGAGACAAGAATAGCTGTATTCTGAATGATAAGTATTGAGTCTAAAGAGATGGAAGGAATATTTTAAAAGCGTATTTGTGAGTAAGGAGCCGTGTGAACTAAATGAAATAGAAATTCCGAAAGAAGATGAAATAGATAGGGTGATAAGTATAGATGAAATAATGAAAGCAATAAAAAGCATGAAAGTAGGCTAGGCAGTTGGATATGATAGTTTCACTAGAAATGCTAGAGGATGGAGAGGAAGTGGTGGCAGACCTTGTTTAATTTATATTGGGAACTAAAGTGGGTACCGGGAGACTGGTGCAAAGCCGTGATAGTCCCAATATATAAGGAAAAAGGGTCACAGCAGGACTGTGAAAACAACCGTAGTATCAGCTTTCTTAGCATTGTGTAGCAAAACTGTATGCTAAGGTACTAACTGAAAGAGTAATGAAAGAAACTGATAGAAAAATTTGGGATGTACAAGCGCGATTTAGAAAAGGAATGGGGTGTACAGATCAAGTCTTTTCTGTGCGCATGATCGTGGAGAAGTTTTTGGCGAAAAACCAAACAGTTTTTTGTGCGTTTATGGACTTGCAAAAGGCTTACGACAGAGTGAACAGGGACGTGTTATGACAAACGCTGAACACATTTTTGATGGTTACATTAATGAACAGGTCATTGAAAGGAAAGGGAATGAAAGTGAACGCAAGTAAGACGAAAGTGATGGGATGGAAGAAAAGAAAGCAAAACGGTATGTGAAATAAGAATAGAAGGAGAGTTAATTGAGCAAGTGGATAAGTTTGTAGCAGTCCTAAACGGCAATAAATCATATATACCCCGCTTTTGATTTATTGATGATCTCCTTGTTGGAAGCCTTGATAAAGAAACGCACGAAACACATCTACTCACCGTGCTACAGCGATTAGAAGACAATGGAATCACAATCAACCCTTCAAAATGCATATTTGGACAACAAGAAGTTCAATTTCTTGGTTTCACCGTCAGATCAGTGTTATCGTTTGCATGGGCTGCTTAGGCCCTGCAGGTCTCGGGCCTCGAGGTATGCCCCCATTGCCCGGACTATCCTCGCGGCCCACTACTATGGGCCTGTCCTGGTAGCCTTATCTAAGGCGTTGTTAGTTTCTTCGGATTTTAGTCCGCAGTTGGTTAAAGAATTTTTCGCAGTCGGTTAAGACTACGAAAAAGGTAGGTTGTCTTGTTAAGTCTGGGTTTGCCTATCAGCGGCATTGTGGATTTTACTCAACTCTCTAATCTATATAGAGAGGAGTTCTCTTGGATATGGTCGCCGTCCGGAGGGCGAGTGTGTAGCGGCGCTAGGTTGTTGAGATGTGTGTGGATGATGTGTTGGCTGCGCGGTCGAACAGTCCGCGTGACAACCGCGCCACAAATTCATGTATTTGAATTCATGTTTTTTCAATCTTGAGGTTGGCCGCTATGATGTCATTCGAAACGCGATCCGCACCGACAGTGGTCCTAAATGTCAAATTCTGCTGGGCCTGCAGTCGCCGCCTCAGAGGATCCCTCAGAAGCGCGTACCAGGCCGGAGTAGCATAGGTAATAATAGGTCTTATATACATTTTCTATATTTTCAATTTGGTTTTCAGTGGCAACTTGGATGCCAGGACTGGCAAGAGCGTCGCCCGTACACATCTGGCTTTGCAGACGACGAAATCGACATGCGCGGTCATGCGCAGCATCCTGGCAATCCGGCACCCAAGGTAGGTCATGGCCTTCTCGTACTCGATCTTCTGGCAGTTGTGGGTCAGCGAAGGTGGTAGGTTTCTGAGACGGCGAGTGACCAGAGCGGTCGTCTTACCAACATTGACGATCATCCTCCACTCATCCAGCCATGGTTGCAACAAGTCCAGCAGACATTGCATCCTGGCAGTAGCTATGTGGGCTCTTCTAGACGAGGTGAATTTGGCGTTATCGTCCACATATAGCGCCAGCTCCACGTCGTCCTCCCACTCTTGCAGCTGTCCTGCCAGTGTTGGGATGTCGTTGGTGTAAGCCGCGTGCAGGACTGGAGACAAATTGTTGCCCTATGGGACGCCAGCTCTGATGGTGTTCTCTGCGTCGGAGAAGGCGTTGGCACTGGTCTCGGGCGTTGGTTGACTAGTCTTTGTTTATGGGTAGAGCGCGCTCTATATGTAGAGCGGGCTCTATTTTCTGATAGAGCCCTTTCTGGCGCTCTACCCATTCAGGCTGCTTCTTGTTCCGTGGTAACGAGCGCCTGGGCTATCGTTACCGCTGGGGCTGCGGTAGAGGTATCTGCCTGAGGAGGAGGCTGCACCTCCTTCTTCTTTTTCCTCCCTCACTTACTCTTCTGAGAGGGTTGCCGCTCAGTAACGTCGTTAGCGGGGGACTGAAGAGTTGCCTCAGTGGTAGCTTTGGTTGTTGTTACAGCCGGTGCCACCGTTTCCATAGGTGTCGTGACGGGTGGAGCGGGGGGGGGGTGAACTGCCTGCCCTTTCCTCTAATGGTAATCCACCCGTCTTCCTGGACTACGACCCTGAGACGACTCTGGGAGACCCTCTTGGGCTCTTCCGGTAGTAGGCCCAGCAGAGTGATCCCCAGCTTCCTTGCAATCCACCTCAGGACTGGGCAGCGGCGATCATTTGCTGTATGGTTTTTGGTACAGTTTGCGCATCTAGGTTCCCCGTCTCTACACCTTGGGCAGTCACAGGCAATGTGGTCCCCGGCGTAGCGAACACTGCCTAAAACTTCACCGACCTGAAGCAATTGGTGGATGAGTGGCCAAAGGCCTGGCAGCGGTGGCATTGAGACGTGCCCGCTTTTCCTTGCCCGGCCTCTATGACGACTCCTTTCATGTATAGGAGTTCGTCAACTTGGTATAGTTCGTTGAAGCGCTCCAGGCTCAGGTGGTCCAGCTGCACAACGTAGAGGCACCCAGGTCTGCCTCTACGGTGGGGGGGATCCCTTTCACGTATCTTATAGGGAATCCTTTGGCCCTGATAGCCCCCTCTATTGCAATTGGATCCGAGCCAACTGGCAGTCCCCGTATGCCCACTTTTGTGGGCTTGTCTTTCTCTGGAGTATAACAGTATCAGGACATGGCTGGTACTTTCTCGGTGATTTCAATCAGTTATTTTTGTACCGTCCGGTATTCACACTCACAGATGGTGATCGCCGAACTTTGGGGGTAAACCTTACCCCCTTCCCGAACGGACGAGCTTTCGGTAGATGACCCAACTTCTTATTGAGTATCTCGAAGTGCTTCGTCTAGTCCGGGAGGCACTCTGCCACCATGGGCGGTTACTTCCTCTGCATTTCTTCGTCAAATTTGGGTGCCTCAGCTGCCCTAGTCCTAGGTTCTGCTGGGGCTGCTGCCAGTTGGGCATAACTTGTCGAAGGCCTTTGGCCATCGTTCGATGGCAGGCCTGACGGGTTGGTAATGGGTGCGGACGATGAGTGCCCGGCAGATGGTGCTAGAGTCGCATAGGTGATTGAATCCCACACATACGACCCCTCTCCTCTCTGTTCCAGTTCAGCAGCATCCATGCTACTGTGATGGTCAGGTGACCTAGGAGGGGTTGGCTTATTCGGCGATGGCGATTGTGGTGGCGTTTTGCGAATTCTGGGCCTCTCCGCTTGTTGGTGATCGGATTCATCTTCAGATGATGTAAAATATTCCAAGGAATAAGGAGACCCTACGCATTGTCTCTTTTACTGGAGAGATGCGGCGGTCTCAGGTGGAGTGTGCCTTCGTGGCGCTTTCCTTGCCCGCTGTTGTAGGGGCGACGGTTCGCGGCTACTCGTACGCTCAGGTACGGCGGGCGAGAGCGCGGCGCTCGGTGCGAGCTCCTTACCCGGCGACGAAGGCTTCCTCGTGGGGATCTGGGTGTAGGAGGACACCACCATGGTCCGTTCCGGGTTAAAAAGATCCCTGTAGGCGATTGGCCTTTCCAATACGCCTGGACGGTCCGGTGGCTTCCTTGTCTTGGTACGGTTTGGGGGGGAGGCTCCCTCTTGTCTGACGTGATGCTCTTTATACTTGTTGCGCAATGTGTGTGGTAATCAAAAGGCCCTATCTATTCTTACCAAACGATCGGCAGGCACGGTGTGATGCGCGACGCGAATGGTAAGGGTGGTAGACGATGGTGGTTAGCTTCGACTCGTAGGGCACTGCCTACCCCTTTCGCAATGAAAGGGTTGGGGGAAATGGCAACCACTTGGCTATTTATCGAATAAGTTCTCCGATACTCAACGTAACTACAGTTCATTCGACCGAGAGCTACTCGCTATCTACATGGCTATCAATCACTTCAGAAAAACGTTCGAGGGTCGAAACCTGATCGTTTTTACAGTCCACAAGCCATTAACATATATACTTCGGAAGAAACCATCACTATAGGAAACACCACGACGAGCAAGACAACTTATTTTCAGCTCAGCTAACCTACGGCTGCAGCATAAGACTACCGTGTGACTTCTAGACTTCAACATTGTCAAACAATCAAGAAATGAATTACAATTTTGTAACTCAACTTCGAGAATCAGTCAGTTATGAAGCCGCAACGAATGATATAATGAAGAGCCAAGCGCAACTAGCACAGATGGTGATCGCCCAACTTGAGAAACAAGACATCGAACAAATTTCAGACTTGTTGTAAAACCTACCGGCAACCGACCAATATATTTCGCTGAAGGATCGTCTGATCTCTGCATATGAAGAATGCGACAGTCGCCAGCTACAGAAACTTCTATCAGAAATAGAACTTGGAGACCAGAAACCTACACAACTTCTATGCAAAATGCGTACTTTGGCGCGAGATAAAGTCCCAGATTCGACGCTACGGCTAATGTGGGTAAACCACCTAACACCACATGTTCGATTCATGTGAACATTCCGCACGCAGACGAAGCGCGGCACTCCTGGCAGACAAGATGATCGAAAACAGCAGTAGCTCACACATATCGATGATCGAAGGCACTTCAACCAAGGCCAATGATAACCAGTTTCTTCTCGAAGAAATTCGGAAGTTATCATTCGAAGTCGCCGCGCTCAAAGCTTCCCAGCATCACACCTGTTACCAGCAAAATATACTCCGTACTCCATTCGCCTGCACATCAGAAAAATAGTTTCATTTCTCTGCCACTAAACCACCCGGAGTCTGGTAGTAGTGTGACCTCATGTCACCACTATTACAGAGAGATTAGACGGATCATGTTTTATGTGTTTAACGTAGAAAATGTAGTGCTGCCTAAAACAAATTTATGACATTTATCGTATTAGGTTCGCTTATACCATGGTGAGTGCTCTGAGGAATTGTTCGGATTAATCCCAGCCGCCAAATTTCGTGAACGCACTAAGCGGCAAACGTCCGGATACCATCCACACCATCTGGATGCTTATGCTTTATGGATAAATCTTCTAAATATGTATTTTAATAATACTAGCTTTCCTTGGTCGGTTGGTTAAAGATTCTCGAGTGGCAGCATGCAGACCCTCCTTGGGATGAAGGGACGGGTGCGGGAGACTTATCACCGTACTTTGTGCCAATCTATGGGGGAGGTTATATTCAACAATAGACTAGTGATGGGCTGCAGTAATAGTGATGAAAAAGCCTTGATGAACTAATTGGAAAAACAAACGTGATATGCGTGCACACCTATTATTAATGAAAATACTAAATAATTACAGTTTTCAGTGATGCTCAAAGCAATGGATTAAATTTGCGTATTGGTAATGATTTGTCTGAATAAATTACTGTAAAATTACATGAATTATTAGTTTGAACTAGATATATAAGTTGCGTGTCCAGTCTAAAAAAGAAATATTTTATTCAGGTTCATTTCATAGTTATTGCACAGATATTATTATTTGTTATTATATATAGGAACTTACTTTAGATTCTTCTAAAGTAAGTTCTTAAACGCTATAATGCAGTAGTACGCACAGATGTCTTGATGCCGCCAATGTCTGAATAGACCATTAATTCGGCATAAAACCAAGTACTGACCCGTACCTACGTTGGACCACCGGTAAAACCTTGTATCTACCACTGCGCTCCTCATTGTTTCATTCATAATTATGAAATATATGATGCTTCTATCATCATCTCTTTCCCGTGTGTACATGTGAATCATATTATGACGAAATAAAGTATTCGCCACAAGAAGATTCTTAACTTACTTATAAATTTTATTTTTATAGAATAAGGGTGACAAACTGGCACACATTCCACCTGTTTCCTTAAGGTCTATGTTCAGCAGTAGACTTAGATGAGCTGTAATCAATAGTGAAATAAATGAAATGAACGATAGTGTTTAGAACGAGTTTATTTTTATTTGTACTTTAACCTTTTTTTTAAATAAAACACAATTGCCACCGCGCCACAAGTGAAATATATTCCCCTTGCGAACAGATACTTTAAACTTGATAATACTCGTTGAAAACACACCGCACGTTATTCACTGTCAGTGTTTGTGTTCTTATAAACGGTAAAACTTCAAAGGCGTCTTTTACTTTGCCGACGGAGCAAGAAGTAAGGCTGCGGTATGATACGCTAACTTAAATGCAGAGTGTACGGTGTGCTCACACAATAACATGCGATTACCACATAACGTAACAATATATATGTTTATTAAAGTAAAACGTCTTTAGACGTGACTTGGGGTGAACTCAGATCTTTTTTAGCCAACTTAAAAAGAGAGATGGTCAGGAATTACATTGTGTGTTTTGTTCTGTATATGTTACGCGGTATAGTTGTCAATTGTGAAACAGTATTGATGTATGTATGTTATGATATGTCGGTGAGACTTACCTCCACTATTACGGTTCCAGAAACACCACCGTCGCCCATGAGTTTATCAGAGAATCTTCTTCTTGGTTGCCCTTTCTGGCAACGCAACGGTATGAATAGTGCCGGAAAAAAGAAAAAGACAAGGAAAAGTGACAAGGAGAGGTGAAAGGATAGAGCAAAGAGAAACTGTTTCGTAATACTGACTTAGAATATACAACGACATCAGAAAAAACAAAGAACCTTCAGACACTTCATAAACCTGAAAACTGTAAGAAAATGCAATAAGTAACTAAGTACCACAGGATTTGAGTGAGAAACTTTTTGAACAGTACTGGAGTCTAGGTAAGGAACCAAATACATTGCAAAATGTATTGAATTTTGCCGAAAAAAACGTCGAAGTCTTCTCCAAAGAAAAAACACAATGTCAGCTTTCGTTACTTTGTTCATAGTTTTGACCGTACAAAACAATCAATTTGCAAATAATGTTATGAAGACTTTCGATGAAAGTCACAAATATTTATAAAAAGTTTACGAGGAACTACAATGGCAGTCATCTTCCACAGCGTAAACGTCGGGTTGGTAAGCCAGTGGTATGAGAAAATTAAATATCATATTGTTTGTTTCCCAAGCACAGAAAGCCACTACGGCCGTAACAAAACCACTTAAAAGTTTTAAATTCTGAGCTCAATGTTAAAGTTTTTTATAACTTGTACAAATTGAAGACTGATGCTCTGGTTACCAAAACCATCTGCAAAGAGGTACTCAAAACAAAGAATTTTTCCTTCAAAAAGCCATATGTAGATACTTGTTCAAAATTTGATCGCATACATATGGAACTTAAGTGCGCATCCGTAGATCAAGCTGCAAATCTGACAGAGACGCCCAAGGAGCACCAAGAAGCATTTAAAACTGCTTACGAAGTGAAAAAAGCTGATAACTGACTCAGGCACGTAAAGATGTAGCTCTCATAACATTCGATTTGCAACAATGCTTACTCACCCTATACTTGCAAACGAATGTTGCATTTCATGAGCGACAGTTATGGACATTCAATTTGACCCTACATGGTTTGAAAACAAACAAGGCTTTATGTTACATGTGGCCGGAGTGTGAGAGGAATGGAGGTGCTAACGATATTGCTTCGTGTTGATACGGTTTTATTATATATCAAGACGAACTGATATTTATTCATAAATCATCTATCAAACTTACACTCAAATGCTAAGAAGCTGATCATATTCTCGGATTATTGTCAAGGCTAAAACAAGAATTCGGTTGTAATAACAATGCTAATGCTGGTTGTTAAACTAACCTTACAATTACAATCTGTTAAACATAAACTTCTCGTACCCGGCCATACACACATGGAGGGTAACACCGACCATGCGTTGATTGAGCGTAAAAAAGAGCAAATGAGTATGGATATACAGTTGCCAAGAGATTGGTACCAACTAGAGCGTACAGCTTAAATCAATACGACCAAGTTACAGTTATCGAAATGTTTTATGATTTTAACATTTTCGTAAAGCAATATTTTATTAAGAAAAACGAATACAGCCAACGACGTTAGATCTGTTCTTTGTGCCGAAAAACGTGTCCTGTTTTTCTTACCAAAAAGAGTTTAAAGATATTGAGACTTTATACGTAACCATAGATTGTTTGAAACGGGGGAAAATTTGTGATATTATTACTAATAATACGGTACCAAAAGCTTACCGCTCCAAACGTCCTATTTCAACCGATAAGAAGAAGGATCTATTAAATTTGTTATTTTTTATTCATGAGAGTGCTCATAAGTTTTACAGAAAAACGTCTGAGCTGCAAAAATGATTTCAAAGAAATTTCAGTGGATAATGATGATGATTCAGATGATGAAGTTTCTGATTCATCTAATTTATAGATCGAAAGACTTTAGTATTTTTTATTTCTTTGTTAATAAATAATTACCTACAGATGGGCATATTATAACAATTTAAAAAAGTTCGTCTAGTTTATAGATCGAAAGAATTTGCTATTTTTTATTTCTTTGTTAATAAATAATTACGTACAGGTGCGCATATTATAATAATTTAAAAAGTTTGTCGAGTTTATAGATCGAAAGACTTTGGTATTTTTTATTTCTTTGTTAATAACCTACAGGTGGGCATAATATAATAATTTTAAAAAGGTTGTGGAAAATATAAATTTAGATATCTATGAGACACACCATCCATTTACCATCAGGTGGACTGTGTACTCGTGTGTCACCTTTTTTTCTATAAAAATACTAGATGACACGTAAACAAAAATAAAACAAATATATTTAAAGTCAAATCATAAATAAGTAGGTAGTTCAAAATTTAACTATCGAAACATAAAATCGAAAAAGGCTATAGATGTGTTGATTAAAATACCATAACAAAGGGATATAATTTGATAATTATAAAAATAATTTTATTGGTTTGATAAATATAAACTTTTTACTAAACAACTGAATAAAAGGAAACGCCATTATTGTTTTAAGCGGAAGTGAAAATGTTTTTTAAATGTATTTATCACCTGTAATATATCAAGCTCTTAAAGTCAGCCCTTATTGAAGTGCAAAGGAATTTTTTTCTATAAGAAATAAAGTACACGTTTATGTATTTATTTTAATAATTAATATCTAATATGGTAGGCCAATTTATGTCCCATGTTCATGTGGGATTATGTTGTATGGGTTTACTTACTATGTGTGTCGTAAAAGGTCACCCATGATATATTGCGTTTGTGATTGCGTAAATTTTACGTTTCGTGTTGAGTTTGCGTCATTTAAAAACAATATTTAAATATTAAATATGCAATCGATAACAAAAAAGGAGAAAAGTAAAAAAAAGAAACAAAAAATAAATGGTGGAGCATTTCTTTTATTTTTTTTCTATTCTTATGTAGCAAAAGCTAAAAATGAATTTTTAATTGTAAGCGATAACAGGAAAGATTGTAAACTTTTGTATAGAATTGGAATCATAGGCGTATATCCAAAATTCGTCACCACTGATGATGTCATAGACGTAATTTGACTTTCCTCGGTTGAACCTTTGAAGAGTTTTCCTGCACCATCTGACGCAGGTCGTCTTATGATCGTCGGAAAGCAAATGCGGGATCCAACGGTAAATTAGCTTTCTCACACCAAGCGCTTCATGCACGACCTTCTGAATAATTGTCCCTGAGATGCCTAATAACGCCTCTATCTCTCGATACGTCGCGTGACGATCTTTGAGAATTAGTTTTCTCACAGAGGGCATTGTTAATCGTTGTTAGCCGTAAAGAGGTTCACCGATACATAGTACATACTCTGCATGGCTTTACCACGAATAAAATCGAAATTTGAAAACTAACCCTAAAAAATATATTTTATACTAGCCACC
Source organism: Parnassius honrathi (assembly GCA_018247895.1). Classification (NCBI taxonomy): domain Eukaryota; kingdom Metazoa; phylum Arthropoda; class Insecta; order Lepidoptera; family Papilionidae; genus Parnassius; species Parnassius honrathi. The sequence goes on from DWHP01001087.1 coordinate 15,869, forward strand.
TGCCCGCTTCGTCTGAATAGGATCTATCAATTCAGCGTTATTACGATATCAAGATAATCATATAATAGATAAATAAAATATAGCCTACATCCCATCGAGCGTTGCTCTCTATCATCACAATCAGTTCCGGCATTCCGAAGATTAGCTCGGATCAGACGGAATTAAAAAAGTGGTTATTTTTTTAAATTCTGTCTGATCCGGTCCCGATTTATATCTTATAGTATGTAAATAACGCCGGAGCATAATATAAGCCAGTCATTTCAATATTACAGACGGCCAATTCTATTTTTTTATGTGTATATATTCTGTATAAAACAAAGTTGTTAGTCATATCAAAATTTCCGAAGAACTCCGTTTTGTATAGTCAAGCTCCGAATTACACGCAGTTTTGCTACTACCACCTTGCCAAGTGGGAGCACTTGGCAAGGTGGGAGTGGCACCCTATTCCTTCACAATTTTCTTATAATACATCTGCATCAAACAAGCAGATATGTTCAACACAGTGTGTACGAAATTGGGACACAAAAAAGACATGTTTAAAGTTCTTAAAGTTGGATGTTGTATTAAAGCTTTTTACATATAACACAGATTAACGTAAATAAATCTAGAAAAGTTCAGGTACAGCCTATACCCCCAATATTGTACATTGCCTCCTAGAAGGGATATGCACCATAGTTGCCGAACATGTGAAGCGGGTTTGCAAGCGCAGTTTATATTATTTACAGTTGTAATCGCTGATGCTCATCTCCTGGTTTATATCACTTCGTCTTTTCTTATGACACGCCGGGACGATATGGGGTACTGGACATTTTATACCGCACCTACACAGGCAATGTAACTGATACCAGATGCTTAACGGAGAAGGGAAACATCGTGAGGACACTTGCATGTTTGAGGAAAATATTTCAGAGGCATGACGAAGTACACCAATGTACGGCAGCTCCTTAACCTTCTTAGAAATGAAAGGAGGCCTATGCCATAGTGATTTGGAACGTGTAGGCTAGCTTTAACTTTAAATCTAATTTTAGTACAAGAATCCATCATAATGTTTTCTTATATTTATGCGAACACTACACATTGAAATAATACTAGTTTTTACGGATTTTATCGCGTATATTTAACTTTTTAAATACCCGACGT
>DWHP01001088.1:0-17006 GCA_018247895.1 Parnassius honrathi
GGCGGGGATCGAACCCGGTTTGCTCGCGTACTGTGAAATTTACAGCGAGCGCTAACCATCTGAGCTACCACGGCTCATTTTGTAATTTGTTTTAAGACATTTCTAGAAAATTTCTTAGGTTGGTTTAAGTTACCGAAAGATATTTCGGTAATATGTGTGTGAAAAGAATTATACACCTTTGGAATAAATTAAACGTTAAAACGTGATTCTGTAACTACCAAATATCGTATCTTTCATATCATGGTAGCTTTGAGTGCACGGTAATACCTCGTTCGTTCACGAATTTGCATGCAATTGCTTCGAACGTTACATTAGTCAGTCCATTAGCTACCAAATGATGTTGACCCGTTAAACTAGAATTGTTACGAACTGAGTACGAGCATAAACGATCATTTTATATTGGTTACGTATCAATAAAGTTGTAGTGGGGCCATCAATGCGGGGCAATGTGATTGACAGACAGTGTAGGTCACGATATTGTTATAGGGAAATAGTTCGATGGAATTTATCGAATGTTTTAAGTAGTTGTGAGGAAATTAATGTTCAGGTACATAGTTCATTTTCAAGTAACATTATGATTGCAAGCGGACAACGACTTAATTCGATTGTAACTTTGGTATTTCGATTTGTTTCATTGCTTTTACATAATGTCCCCCAGACCGAATTTCGGTCTCGACGGAGACCGGTCATCTGCGCAAAACGGAATTAAAGTGCACGAGTACGTGTAAGCACAGGTGCACTCTCTATTTTCCTCACGCACATTATCTGATGGGACGGTAATCCGATACGACCGGCGAGAGATCCGGATCAGGACCGAGGCTTTACGTGCTGTGCCATAGAAGCATAATATGTATCGGTTATTGTGCTTCTATGGCACAGTTAGTGTTATTTTGAAGAGTTTGAGCAGTTTGTTCCAACTGCACATGAAATACATATCGCAAGTCGATATTTATTTAAGACTAACGACCCGCCCGCGAGCCGACGAGCCGCGCGCCTGGGTAGCATTTTTTTATTATAAGTGTAGATGTAGTCCGTTATTTTGGTTAATATTAAATTATCTGCAGTGAAAATATTTTTTTACAAAATGATCGCGATTATTATTATAATACTCAGTTACGTTAAATATTCAATCGGTACTCGTATCAAAAATGAGTTCATATTGGTCATAATTATACTTTTAATATATACCAGCAAAATTCGCAGTCAACAGCAAGCAAAATTACAAACAATTCTAAGCTAGGGATAAGCCAGTGAAGTATATCGTATTAATATTTTAAAAAAGTATCGATGTATATATCGCGTGATAAATATTGATATATCGTCATGTTTGGCATGATGTAGTAGGATAAGGCATAAAATGGTATTATTGGACTGTTGGACGACGAAAAAAAACCACAACAGCACATGAATACTTTTGTAGCTACTTTTGTAGCTACTATTGTTGCTTAATGTTTTGTACAATATTTTAAAATAAATCAAAATTGATACGAATTCGATACTCCAAAATAAATATTGAATATTGATTAATAGCGATTTAAAAGTATTGACAATATATATATCGATATTTCTATGAGGAAATATCGATATTTCGATGTACAGATATTTTTACCCAAGCCTATTCTAAGCAAGGCATTTTTATTGTATACTGATACGTAATATAAGTGTCAATAGCTCAAAAGTAGCTTTTTGTACCTTTTTGCGTAACTGAGTACTATTGTCATAGGAAGCTCTCGAAGAATCAAGCAGTTTTCTTCGCCTTTATGACAACGAGTAAGGTTGTAACCTTTTTTTAAAAGAACATTTTTATGAGTTGTCTTTGAAAGTAGGAGAAGGTTTACAATTGTATGATTTTTTCGTACGTATGTCGCGAAATCAGTTCACAATTGACGAAGATGTCAATTTAGTTCTGATTTTGATTTGAAAAACGTTACCTCCACGCTAGGATTTTCTCCTGCATCTTAGGGTCAGTTTACATATATACATTTCACAAGGACAAACATCAAGACCCGGGACAATTATTTTATAGGCTATACAAAATACTTGTTCCGTGCGGATTCGTACCCGCGGCCCTTGGCGATGCAACTCATTGTTACGCCACTGCGCCACGGAGCTGTCGCGCAAATAATGAACTATGTTTAAACTACGTGGAGAATGAGATATTCCAGAAACCGGTCAAAAGTCTGCTTAAAAAAATAATTTCATATTCTGAACTCGGGAACTTTAATTTTTCTATAGGTATACATTGCCTTAGCACCAACTTGCAAAATATGTAATTGTTTTATTAATTTTAGTTCCTTGAAGTTGGCTTTTAATAATTATTAAAAATTAAAAAATCTCTTTTACTTTATACATAAAAGAAATTGATTAAATAAACCTATATCGTTTACGTCTAAAACAGTTTAAAAAATCTCTTTCCTATCAGCTTAATTTAAACTTTGATACCCTCATACTAAAGTAAAAAAAGTTATAATATTATAATATTAGTATAATGTATACTCGTAGTGTTTGTTTAATTGATATTTATTTTCTTTGCACTGGTCTGTTATGTTATAAAAACTCTCACCAATGTATCCCATTGATTAGCAGATTAGAACTTCGGTAGAAGGATTTTCTAAAATGTCAAACCTAAGTCTCACAAACCTGGCAGTGGCCTGAGATAGAAGAACAAAAAACTATATAGCTATATTGTAGGTTTTATTCCAGTACAGTCTTGATGCATATCTCTGCGAAATTACGATGTAAATGTATATTTAATATCATACATCGCTCCTCGACGTAGAGAGATCCCGATATTGCAGGTTAAGCTGCAAATAATGGCGCCGTTTACACAGTCTTATTTTCGTTATGAAACTGCATTGAAATGAAATGTGTTCCATCAATCACGGTCGCTTGTGTACGGGCCGGTGTGTTTGATTATGGCAGCCAAATTAGCAATGATAAGGACGTATTTATGTATGTAAGATTTAAGGTAATTTATTCATAGCTTTATTATTTTCATACTTTTTTCTAAATTAAATCTAAAATAACTCTTTGATTATAGAATACGAATGACAAGCGATATATACTTCTATCTTCGATTAAGAATCATTATGCAAATACGTTGTTACCCCTGAGGACTGACATGCAATGCCTCGTATCCAGTAAAAAGGGGAGATCCTCTTGTCTATCCCAGTTTTCTACGCCCACCATACGAAACACGGTAGCATGGAGCTGTTATTTTACGCTGGCGTTCTGTGAGAGCATGGTCCGTCCCCGGTCGAGACGACCCATTCGCGCTACGACCTTAATATAGCTGCAGTAGGGCCTGAGGCCTGAGGCTTCTTAGGCCGCAGGCCCTGAGACTTGTGAAGCTGTAAAAACCAAAAGCCTAACGGCGTTAACGTCGTCGGAAACCAGACGGTAGGGCTTTATCACGTACAAAATGTTTACGTTTACTTAATGGTAGGTAGTTACTAAAGCCTAGTAAATATCTGGAACTAACTTGAAACATAGTCGTGGTGGTGCCTGTATAGAACCTATCTATACAGGCACCACCACACTGTTCCGTACGCGGGTATCATAAGTAAGTATTTGATATGCCATAAATACCTTATGGCTCCCAATTGATGGCGGTATATACCCTTTCTTTTTATTTAAAATACCCAAATGAAATGTCTGGTGTACAATCGTTGATACTCTTTATAATGGGAGAGATCCAAATACAGCAGTGAAATTCAAAAGAAGAATGCTGTGGAATGCGCTTTATCTAAGAAAAGGGGAAAGCTTTCATCCTGGCGGGATAACATACTGTTTGCGTTTTAATTCACTGCTGCGTAGCGGCAGAAACCAGTACCTATTTACCTAGATGGATACTTAGAAAGACATAAAGAAGACTTAGTAACCTACTATACGTGTAACAAATACATATTATCACATGATAATAAATATTGATTTCATGTTTTATCTGTATGAAAAGTCTGACACAAAAGAAGGTATTTCAATAGTCACCACCATTAACGCTTACTAAAATCTGACTGGCATGACACAGCGTATACGCGTGACTTGTAAAGGCAAAGAGTCTTTATTGAGTTCCACTCTCGCAATTTTTGGTTTAGTCGCATTATTTCTTTTTTTATTATAACGTATAATTGTATATGCCTATTATATAAACACATTGAAAACGAACATGATTTTGCTTTTAATCGATGATTATCATGTTTATTTTTTCTTTTTCCAGGTATGTAATCTTGCCAGTACCATTGAAGTAGAAAACTAGGAGAAGGTATGTTCCTCATATTTTGTTCTATTATCAGCATTATTCTGAGTGAAAACAGTTGCGATCGCGGATTTGTAGCGCACCAGACATTTCGCTTTAAAGTCATTAAATGGTCACGAAGCTAAAAAGTGTTTATAAATAAAGTTACTCGCGCATGGAAGCTAATGTCATTGACCAGTAATAATCGGCTGGTTCGACGCCGAATGTAACGTTTGTTTCGTCTGGTAATCGACTTTAGCGCATTGAATGATTCTTACCAGCCAGTTGTATCAGCACAATATGGGTTTCACAGAAATAACATGTGTAATGGGTATGTGCTCTTTTTTCTTAAAATGCCTCAAAAGACACTACGGTAAAGTACTAAGTACTTCCAGTCAGTACTCGTAGCGCATTTAAGCTACTACACCTGCGTGGAGATTAAAGTGGTCGGTGAGTAAAATGCACCCCTGGATTGGTCTTCCACACTATCGTTAGGGTTTGTCCATTGATTATATAGACAGGTATATAATCCAAGGATTTGTCAGATTAGCTAACGCGGTTCAATATGTTTCGCGCTCATTACGTTGGTTACAATTGTTGTACGGCAATCTATCATAAGCCATGCTAAGATGTTTTTAAAAGTACGTCTTTAATACGTCTTTGAGACCATGAGGTTTCACTATTCTTCCAAAAGTAGCCTCTAGCGGCAGCCATGGAACAAATCACAGAGCTTATTTTCAATATACATTTTGGTTATCAAATAAGTTGAATTGACGAAGTTGTTAGAATTTGTCGATCTCGCTTGGTAGGCTTAATATAATATCTTTGAGGACATACATTAAGTTAAGGGAAGTGGTCCCTTAGCCATCTCTTAGGAAACATTCTGGATGGGACGTAGTGACGACTTTTTTATTATCATCACACGGTATTAAAAAAAATATTATTGTGATTTTATAAAATATATACGAAATTGATTAATACTCGCTGTAAATTTCACAGTACGCGAGAAAACCGGGTTCGATCCCCGCCGGCACCAATTAAATTATTAATTGCAATTTTAAGTGTTGATTTACCACGTGCTTGGCGGTGAAGGAAAACATCGTGAGGAAACCTGCACGTCTGAGAAATGAAAAAAGATATTTCGAGGATATGTGAAGTTCGCTAACACGCACTGCGGCAGTGCGGCGGACACTTCCTTGCCCTAAAACCCTCTCAGAAATGAGCGGCGGCCTGTGCCCAAGAGTGGGACTTATATAGGCTATAACTTTAATACTAAATAATGGTATATAATGATAACTAAAATTTAACATAATGTTAAAAATTGTGATTAAAATTGAAGTAGGAGGCAATAAGCTAGAGTTCATTTATGCGGTAATTCGTACAATCGAGTTACATCTCCGCATGTTCTCCGAAATCCATCACAAAAGCATTTTATTTGCCACTAGTTAACTATACGTACCGCGTTTTGGAACAATGAGCTCAGGTATCCCGGGCTGGGGTACCTGGTCACGGTACGTAATAACGGCAATTATTTTGGGTACAATTTGGGTACGCTGAATAGACAGGTAGAGCAGTTGTGTTATGTCAGTGTCTCTCAAACTTTAAGAAATGTATATCTATGTCTGAATAATAATCATTCATATTTTGATAATTTCTAGTATCTAATAGTCATCATCTCTTATGTCATTACTTTATTAATTGTATGAAATTTAGAATGAAAAATTTATTATTTTTAATTACGGCTGACAACCACAAATAAACTCAAAAATAGTATATGAGTTTTAGTAAATGAATTATAGTGAAGGTGAAGAAAGATGTAACAGGTCCTCTATTCATAAATAACTTACGCTAAAAGGCAAATGGGGATTAATTGCTAATTTTGGCAATTTTGGGAGGGACACATAATAATCAGTATAAACGTAACAGATAATTATACAGAATAAAAACAACAGATAAAGATTTTATAAAAGTCATGAAAGGAAGTGATTGCAAAACTTTGGGTGCCGCTGGATGTTCAAGGCACATTAAAGGACGGTGGCGCCAAGCGGTCACATTTTTTTCTCTAATATGGCTGTCATTCGACTATTCTTCCATACCTGTAATAATATGGTACTAGAGCGGATTGAAATAGAAGTACAAATAACTAAACTAGAATGAAATGTTGTTTTTGAAACTGCTTATTTTACAATTTTAAAATTGAATGTAACATATTTATGCGCCATCTGGTAGCACTGAAAGAAAATGTATCACTCCGTGTTGTTCTATAGCAGCTTTAATGATCTAATACGTACCAGACTTATACTCCCATCAGTAATCCGATTGTCAAGCGTGACGATGAAGACGAATATTCCTTAAGAGTTCAGGCCGATGGTGGTGGCTTCTCATAGGCTTATTTTTCTTAAATAAAGCTGAAGTGATAAACGAAGTTACAGCCTATTTGATGGTAAGTAGGCTGTAATTATAGCTATTCTAGGCCGTGGATACCTGTAACTAACTTCAAGCAAAGAAGGCTGCGTATGCGTTATCTGTTTTAAGGACTTAGATGAAATTTACAACCAATTATTTTATTAGCTCCCTATACATCCCCCTTCAGACTAGAATACAGAATACCACAGACGGATACCTAGGCAGGAAAGCATATCCTAACATGGTGAATATAGAGAACTTTATACGTGGTAGAGACATACTGCGGTTATACTAGTAATATGGTTGTAGCACGAAAAGGTCGGCTCGACCGGGGAAGCACAACGGTCTCACAGAATACCAGCGTAAAATAGTAGCTTAATGCTGCCGTGTTTCGTATGGTGAATGAAGTGAACCGGAGACTCATTTTACTGGAAACGAGGCACTCTTAGTCCCCACGAGTGACAACGCATCTGCATTTTGATTTGTAACTGAGGATAGACGTAGATGTCTATGGGCCACAGCAACCACCACAGAAATCTAAATAATAAGGTATTATTAAGATTTCTGTGGCAACCACTTGCCGTCAAGTGGACCGTGTGCTCGTTTGTCATCCTTAACTATAAAATAAAATAAAAACTGGAGATTCTTTTTCTGGTACAGAGGAATCATTTTGTCATAGTCAACATTCAAAACTCATATAAAAAAATATAGTGGTTTTTGGATATTGCGTCAGTAGCTACGATTATATTTTTATATTTCCTTATTTTGTGCTCTGCCACCAAACAAACTTCGAACGGAGCTATTCCATCGCTGAATATATGAACATTCCACAACGCAATATTTGCTTTGAATTATAAAAATTAGTATAGTATTGCCTTGCAGGCAAATAAAGAACAAAATCGTTGATTTACGAACACCACCTGATGATTAAAAATAAGTTAAAAGAATTTTAATGTTGGTAATCCCGCTAAAATAAACAATTGTAAATACACAACATTGTAAACAGACGTTTACAGCGGCTAATGATGGCAGCCGACTCAAAGGCGCCGCGTATTAAGCATTGTAAAGAAATAAAGGTGCGGCCCTCAACTACGATTGGTAGTAAATGCATCAAAAAAATTGCCCGAACATGTTTGTTCAATCCCTAATGATCTAGAATTTGAATTAGGGCTGGAAACCCTTTTCTTAAATTTACAATATTATATACCATAAATTATAATATGTAAGCTTATCGTAAATACATTGCAATGTATTTGCGATATGCCGTGTTAGATGTGAATAAATTTAGCAGCGCAGCGGGTTCGAATCCCGCGCGGAATATAGATAATTGTTCAGGGGTTATTTATGTAAAAGGAAGGCTATTTACGTATATCAAACGCCTTCAGGATGCAATACGTAATCTTGAGTGTGTATTTGTGGGAGTGCGTGGGGGGGGGGGTGGCGGTGTTTTTTTTAAAGAAACAAAATAAAGAAAACAAATAGTCAAATCTACAGCTGGACATAGACTATCTCATGTGTGTCCCATAACATGGAAGGTGGAAGATGGAGGATGGAAGAAGGAGGACGGAAGAAATTTATTTAATCTCCTCTCTTTTACCGTTTTTGACGAAATTTGACCACTGAGGAAGGTTATTCTGTTTTAAGTATGATAAGACAATATATTGTCCAATTTAACGCGTTTAATATAAGTAACCTTTAAAGGGTCATAGCTTAAAGGTCAGTGCCAGGAGTACCTTACTGAAATACAGGTTTTAGGATGCAGATGAACTATAAAAAAAGAAGATTTTGAGGACATCGAGGGAGATAAGTAGCTTTGTTGGTGCGAAACGTAACGTTTTTGTTTAGTTGATAGCTTCTGTTAAAGATTCATACACTCGTTTGGCAATACTGTGAAAACATCAATTTGGAAGTTTTCACACATAAGTGTGGGAAGTTTTAGTAGTACGTGGTAGAGCCATACAGCAGCTATATTATGGATGTTGCACGGATTGGTCGGGAAGGACCACGCTCTCACGTAATAGCGTAAAATAGCAACTCATTGCTGCTGTGTTTCGTACGGTGAGTGTAGAGAAACGGAAACCTCTTTTACTGGACACTAGGATTTCCATCTTAGGCCTCAGGGTTGACAACGCATCAGCATATTTGTTCTAAATCGAGGATGAACGTAGATGTCTATGTGCCACAGCATCCACTTACCATAAGATGCGTGCACGTTTGTCACCCTAATTCTATTAAAAATGAATAATTTGTAGAAATATATAAATTACTATTTCCCTCTTAGTATGTTTTTAGCATTGGGTGACAAATGAGCACACAATCCACCTGATGGTAAGTGGATGCTGTGGCCCATAGACATATGCATTTATCCTCAATTAGAAATCAAAATGCAAATAAGTGGTCACCACTGAGGACTAAGATGGAATGTCCCTATCCCAGTTAAAAGGGTCTCCGGTACTCTACACTCACCATACGAAACACAGCAGCATTACGCTGCTATTTTACGCTGGTATTCAGTGAGAGCATGGTCCTTTACCGGTCGAGCCGACCCATTCGTGCTACTACTATAATATAGTACCAAGTAAAACTTAAATACGTTAGTATTGTTACAGCTGTGGACCTGAGCAATTGATTCAGTCTGCTGAATTTAAGTTTTGTTTCTTGCGTTTAAAAACCAACCGTAATCTCGTTGAGGTTGTCGTTAAGTCTGACATTTAAATCGAACCTCAGTTTGATTTAAAGCATAACTGTAATATCAGACACGAGAAGGTGTAGCCAAATATGTACGGTATGGATTTATACTTGTAACTTTATACGTACTTACTGTCAGCTAGCTGGATAATAGTATTGACAGATTTCAAATGTGTATAGGACTCATATCCGTATTTGACTTATATCTGACTTTGTAGGTTCCATGGCGCAGTGGTTTAGCATTGCGTTGCGGTGCTGAAGGCTGCAGGTTCGAAGTCCGCACGGTACAAGTATTCGTATATCGTATGGATGATTCTTTCGGGTCTGGATTTAATTTAGTGAACTGTCTCCACAAAACGGATGAAAATACTAGACTTGGGTAACGTTTACAAAAAAAGAAAACCAAAAAATCCTGTTTTAGACCTATATCTGTATACCTGTGTTCGGAGTCAGAAGAATAGCTATGGTGTACTCAGTATAATTTTTCATCGTGAACACATCAGATTATTCTAGGCTTTTAATGTAAATATTTTGTTGGTAAAATAATCTATTTTATCGCACAGATTATATAATGATTTTCTATTCTTCACCGTGAAACCGATCACAGCAGAATAAAACACAACGAACGAACAGCACGGCCACAAAATTAGTAACGTGCGTATCCAAGAATTTCTGAGAAACAATCAGAGCTCTCAAAATTGGTGGCCGCTCTCTAAACACATGAGTCCAAACCATACTTTGCTATTAAAAAAACTTTGGCCGCTCTATAAAAGTAATTAACTCTGACTGAAGATAATTGATGAAGTTCGGAGATTACTGCCTTGGTTCTTCTAGTTACGATAACGATTGAAAATGAACTTTAACCTCGATTTCCTAGAGACGCTTTTGGAGTGATAAAGGCCCAAACTATATTAAAGTACCGGCTTGGATGTAGGGGCAGACTAATAGTGGAATATTTTTTTTCTTTTAGTAGTTATGGAGCACCATGCGCTTCCCCTTCGGTATTATTATAATATCGTCAAGTTTGTAGTCCATTTTTGTTTAGGTCGTGTGTGACGGATGGTGTTTTGACTTTGTATGTGTGCGTGATCATAATTTTAGTGCTTTTTTTAGACTCCGCTGCAGGGCGTTGACGTATCTATGTATAATCTCCTCTATTTTACAGCTCCTATTATATGTAATACATCATACGTTATCGTTTTTTCTTTTACACAGATGGTAATCTGTCGCAATCGTGTGGATTTGCGAACTACATCTCAGTGCTTCGCATTGTAATTGTAATGAAATAAACTTGATAATATAGGTGTCGGCGAATCTTTCCCGATATTTTTCCATGGGTGTAATAAGCGGCGACTATGAAACAAACTGAATACGATTAGTGTAGTGAACTGGAGACCTCTTTTTACTGGAACAAAGCATTCCATTTTAGTCCTTACGGGTGACGGCGCATCTGCAGTTTGGGGTCACAGCAATACAACATCACGTGGACTGTGTGCTCGTTTTTCATTCTAATTTATTTTTAAAAAAAACTAGATGTCACGGCATCTGATAGATGACGGTATATAAGATGCAAAATTACCTTATGAACGACGGGTGGCTGCGTAAGAAGTAAAAGATTTGTGGTGATTTTTTATTTTCCCTTGTTATCAGGAAGATGCTGCTCATCTCCTGTCTCCTCCTGTCGTCTCCTGTCGTCTTCTACGACACCCGAGATTATATGGGGTGGTGGATCCCCTTCTGCCGCTACTATACGGCAAAATCAGGATATTCTTAATTAACAAAGTACTTTGGTCATACAATTATATGACTAGTAACTAACTGTGAACATTCGGTTTACTGCGAGCTGTCTACTGTTAATAACTTCTATTTCTTCAGGAGTTCGCTTCATACATTACAAATAATCGTTAAGGTCCTCTTTAAAAATAATATATATACCTTCTCGCTCATAGTTTAAAGATAATTTTCCTCAATTTTGCATAGCGTGAGTGTTGGTTTCTTCTATAAAAAACCTTTCAATGTGTCGCTATTCGTTAAGGTGTATGCCTTTGTACCTGCGCGGGAGTGGTTTTTTATGTTCCCAAATTGTTCCCAACGCACCGTTCGTCTCAGCCTAGGAACGTATATTCGTGAGGGTAAGCTCGTTACTTTTTTATTTTAAATAGAAAATTAAGCAATTTCCTTGAAACTTCTAATAGAGTTTAAAATGCAAAGATAGTTTTTTTTAAAATACGATAAGGGTGACAAACGAGCACACAGTCCACCTGATGGTAAGTGGTTGCTGCAGTCCACAGCCATCTACATCCATCCGTGATCACGAATCAAAATGTAGATGCGATCTTAGTCCTAGATAGAATGCCCAACTTTCAGTAAAAATGGTCTCCGGTTCTCTACACTCACCATACGAAACACAGCAGCGTTAAGCTGCTATTTTACGCTGGTATTCTGTGAGGTATTTTGCATGATTATTTCACCGACAGACACAATACAGACTCAAATATACTCAAGCGTCTTGAGTACTGTATTACACGTATCCGATGAAACACTTATGTGGTACCATCAGAGTTGGTTATGGATGCGGAGTCAACATTAACCCACCCATGCATCCATCCATGACAGCCTATAACAGTTAACACAACCACAGGCCTCCCTCATAGATTGCCTTATTTGCCATTGTTGCCACGCTTGGCTGGTGAGTTGGCAACCACAGTGTTTTTATTATTTTCAGTTGTTATCAGGAAGGTGCTGCTGTCCAGTTCCTGTGTTAATTTCCCTCTGTCGCCTTTTATGACGCCCACGGGACGATACGGGGTACTGGATATTCTGACACCGCCACTGCCGTTAATCAAACGGGGATAATTGCGATGTCACCAGACACCACATAGGTCTTATTGAAATTGACGTTTATTCAAGAAGTGCTTAAAGTTGCTCTCGTTTTTACTAAATAACAATAAAATTTACTAAATAAAAATGTAGTAATATACTCAACTCGGGTAAAGCCATGGGCTACTGGAGTAAAGCGAGTAAAGTCATGGATTCTCAATAACTACTACCACTAGAAGCATTTTAAGTTTAGTTAGAATGCTTAACCCGAATGCCTGTTGTATTTAAAGTATTGCTTAAAAATATTTAGGTTATAATTCTATTCGATTTCTTTAACAGCACACTAGAAGTCCACAGTTGGTGGACATGAGCCCCTCTCGTTAAAGGAAGAATGTCATACATATATATTCTTTCATTACAAACAAACGCACATGCTTTCACCTCAACACACACATACACACACGAACACATACGCGCTTGCTTTCACTTTCATCTCACAAATACAATATTCAGTACTCGCAATATCGACGCAGGTAAAGGTATCGATCACCGTAAATTAGCCTAGTTTTAATATGAATGAATATAAAAAATTGGAATTTTCGAAAAAAAGTAATTGTAAATCTGTCAAGGCTTTATTTTACATTTTATATCCGAAACGTGTTTACTTATAATGTATTTGTAATGTACCTAAAAACTGCAGATTTTGCTTCAATACGAAAAAAAAAATTAACACAACACTTTTTTCGTCAACTGTACTAACATACCCTGAATAAACGTGTTAATAAGTGGTCCCTAAGGACAAAGGGGTTGGTTTTTACGCCACGGGGTTGGTTATATATGTAATAATCCGTCTTTTATGCATTTATGATGTCTGCCCGTAGAACAGATATAAAGCCTTACCGTGGAATTTTTTTAAGTTGTTTGTTGGGGCATTGTGAAATTCCGGTAGCGGTGATGACATTTATGTGTGATCTGCTAACGGCGACATACGTACGTTTTTCATTAATATGATGGAGTTATAGTTGCTAAATAAGAAAATATTTTTCTTTGACCATTGTGTAGTCAACTTGGTATCGTACAAGGTTGAGAAATAAAATCACGCTAATGGTAAATATTTTTGCCATAAACATCCTTTTTCATAGAAAAAGGGTGATAAACAAGCGTACATAAACTTAAACCTAACAAGTCCATCTGATAGTAAGAAAGGAAGAATAATCTCACGTTCTCTACACTCATCATATGAGTATAGCATACAGCAGCGGAGTATACAGCAGCGTTATGGTGCTGTCTCACGCTGGAATACTGTGAGAGCGTGGTCCTACCCTGGCCGAGCCGATCAATATTTGATCAATCGTCGCGTTAGCTGGGCGAATCGAAAGTACCACAATCTTCGCGCACTTACGTCACTGTTTTTCTTACATTTATGTAGGAATTACTTATGTATACCATAGAAGACATTCTTTAAATGAATTTAGATGTATATTGTGGTAACCAAAAGGGACATGATAATCCTGGCCAAAGTGCGTTAGTATACTCTCTTTAATTTGATCATTATTTGTATTTTACAAAAATAAATCTATACATTGATTAAAACTCTACTTTTACGGATTTTATCGCGTTTAATTTATTTGATTTTTAATTCCCGACGCCTGACGTCCTGATGTCACCTTAGTCCCCCGTGACCATGGGTGCTGGAAAGCACCTGAAATATCAAGAATTAAAGATCAAATAAATTAAACGCGATAAAATCCGTAAAAGTAGTTTTAATCAATATGTAGAGAATGCGTAAATATAAGAAATCATTATAAATTTTATACGTTAGTTTTGTAGGATTATGTTGCAACAACATTTATCGATGTCACAACATAGAAGAAGTACCGTAATAAATTAACAAGGGTATTCCCAGTAAATTCCAACTTTCGCTTGCTCAGTTTATCTGCACGTTCTTACTCTGTTTCACAGTCTTCAGATTCTACAAGTCTAATATGCTCTGTTTGTAGACGAACCTGCTCAAATGAACAGGTTTAAGTGAGGAAAGCTCATTTAAAACCTAGGAAGTAAACAAAACAGGCACGCAGGCTTTCGCTTTAGAACGTCCTCCGAACGTAAAGTTAAACTATGTTGAAACCTAATGACAACTCCGAGCTCTACTCGGCAAGACTACTTGTATCTTTGTACACGAATAATTGGAGCAGGCAATATTGCAAACTAAATCAGAAGTAGATACAATAGTAAGACGGATTTTTGTAAATTACAATTGATGATCAACTAATTAAAATATATAAATAAAATATGCTCTTATGAATTCTATTGTCACTTTTTTGATATATAAATAAGAAGTTATTGCTGTACAATCAGTAACGAAATTGAGATACATGAGCTAAATTACGTCAATTTAAATATATATTTTATTTCCAACATTTCACATTAAAATATATAATACTTATTTATATAAATATATTTGAGGAAAAAAAACTTTTATTTTTTATACAGTCCTGCTTCCCGCGTGCCGCGGACGCTGGCTGCGATCCTCACCGAATTGCTATACATGATGTTATATAGGTCTTTGTACACCTACAATATTACCTTTGAGCGAGAAAAGCATCTACTGCTTTACCGCGTCCAGTCATTTCACAACTACGGGTCTTCATATCTCAGTGCATACTAACCTACATAGAACGTAGTTAACTGTGACAGGTTAGAAATTGAAATACATTATTCGAGTAGAAAACATTGAAATTAATAAGATCTATCTAGCTAGGTAGTAGTAGCATAATTTGAAATTCTAAACGATTGACATAGTATATCATAAGATTGCACTATCTTATATATAAAAATTAATGTATGTTTGTTCGTATTTTACGCAGCCATACCGTTCATCAGATTGCGATAAAATTTTGTCAATTTATTTCCTTGCACTTGCGCAAATAGTGCCCACAAATTAATTTGAAAGTTATATATTATTCGACTTCAATGAACGTATTGTCATTTAAAGCTGTAGCAAACCGTATGTATTCGGTACTGAGTAACGGACGCGCCACGTAGTACCGAGTAACGAAACGTTACACACGAATACATTTCATTACTTACATTTTTCATAGTACACTCTTGCAGTTTACGCAAGTACCGTTGATGCGTGTATTGAAACATTTGCTTATTCGGTGAATTTAAAAACGTACTTTACAAAGAGCGATGCTTTTTTTATTATGTAAGTTTTTTTTTACTGTTTATTTACTCGTAAGATTTGTGTGTGTAGACAAAGTATTAGATAGGAACAGAAACAAGGTAAGAAAGTATTTCTTACAAATTAGAAAAAAGTATGTTTTCTAAAAATTTTGAACGTGGCGACGCCGCGACGTCATACTGTACGCATGCGCAGTACGACCTGATGCGATGCTCTAACACAACTCAGCATGAGGTATCAGAAGTAACGAGTAACGTAACGATACGAAAGTAACGAGTACTAATAGTTATAGTAACGAATACATACGGGTACGCTTTTTTTCGTTACTTTTACACCTCTAACTGTCATTCCTAATTAAACAGTATACTCTTCCAAATTTAAAACGATATTTTTACAACTATTTCTTCTGCGGCTGCAACGCGCCGGGCACCAGCTAGTTTGCTATAAAGTATATAACATTTATGTATATATAACAAATATATGTGGTGCAAATGGAGTACATAAAGATTATTGTTAAATTAGCTAGCTTGACACTTAAGTCTACAAATAGAAATCTACTTGAAACTATCCAGTGTGGTGGCACAGTGGCTAAGCGTATAGTTGCAGTGCTGCATGACGCGAGTACAATTCTCGCAAAATAATTTTAAGCCATTCCGTGTGTGTTTTATCCATGTGCTGTTTATTTATGTACAGCACCACTGTATTATGGTGATATTTCTTGTGTTTTGTATAGAAAAAAAAGTGTTATTGTAGTAGTAATGATAATAATATACCGAATTTCGGTCCTCTAGACCCGATTTCGGTCTCAACGGAGACTAGCTATCTGCGCAAGATAGGTTTATACTTTATAGTGCCCAAGTGTATGCGCAAGTACAGATGCAGTCTTAAGACGAACGGCATAACCTGCTTTCTAAAGCACGGCGGTGAATGAAACATCACCAAATTCCTGACTTCGGGCCGCCACTGAAAATTTCTGGACAGAAAAACCCAATAATCTGGGCTTAATCCGGGATTCGAACCCGGCATCAGCCATCCCTTTTACGATCACTAGACCTATGAGACAGTCAGTTATTGTAATAAGAATAAGTAGACGAGTGAAGGAAGCTGATCTGTAATGTTACGAAAAAGTCTTAGTTATAAATCTAAATCAGTCGCGCTATTTATTACTTAGTAATTAATAGTACCAGTTTATTCATAAAAGCTTTTTAGTTTCATATTAAAGGTGTAAAAAAATACTTTAAATATAATTAAAACAATTTAATGAACTTTCATATTTATGTACTTATATTTTTAAAAGTAAGCGTGAGATTTAGCGGCCTGGTAAAAATATGACAGCTATTGTTGAATAAATTAGACAATGATATTCATTGACTTTTTAACTTTTAAATCCCACTCTATTCTTAGCATTTGACAGAATAAAAGGCAGTTTAATAATAGAAAGCTTCCAAAAGTAAATTAATATGAAAGCTATGGATTGTAATTAATTTCTCTTTTACTTTAATTATGGCTTTTATGTAGACATACTAGATGGCAGGGGTCCATTGGCACGCCTCACACCGCGCGAGCGTGTGGGAGTGCTCTACTCTCGTGACGATATCTATGTGACGATTTTGCAATATAAAATTGTTAGTATATCTCAATTTAGACACTAAATGAAAATAAAAAAGGGATGTT
>DWHP01001089.1:0-17005 GCA_018247895.1 Parnassius honrathi
CATATTTCACAACAGACGGTATCCAAGTTACAAAAGCTGGAGTTGGAAGCTCTCTGTCATCAACTGTACTCACCGGACCTTGGGTCTACAGACTTCTACATTTTCCAGAATGTGGATAACTTTTACAAAATGCCTTTGATGAATTTGTTGCCTCCCGTCCAGCTGATTTCTTCAGGAGGGACATCAATATAGTGCCACTGCGTTGGCAAAGATGCATCGATTGCATCGATGATCACCTTGTATAAAGGAAATAAAAAATATATATAAATAAAAAGTACGTTAAGTTATTTCTTAAAAAACGGCATTTTTACAGGTAAATTTTCATAGTTAAGACCAAATAGTAACAAATTAAGTAAAGAAATATAAAAGTTGCCTAAAATATCAATAAAGTATGTAATATAATTATTTTTATGTTTATCTTTTTTACCTTGTTTTAGTCTTGTTTAAAAAAAAACATTTTTTTAAACTATTCTGTTAAAAAGAATATATAAGTATCTATTAAATAGGCGTATGTTTATACATGACTGACGGCACATTCCTAGCTTGGTGTATAGAGTTCTGAGTGGAGATTTTTTTGTAATTTTATCCTCTGTTTTATTGGTCTTGGTATTATTATATATATTATTATTTTTCAGGACTTTGGTTATCTCTGAAAATCTGCGTTGTTTACCTCAATTTACGGTTAGTAAATTACCTTTTTTAAGTACAACTTTTTTATAGGATAGGGTAACAAACGAGTACACAGTTCACCTGATGGTAAGTGGTTGCTGCGGCATATAGACATCTACATCTATCCTCGATTACAAATCAAAATGCAGATGCGCTGTTATTCGTGAGGACTAAGATTTCACTTAAGATAGATAAGACTTAATAAGGCATTTCGCCTTGTTCCCAATGAAAAGGATCTCCGGTTCTCTACACTCACCATACGAAACAGCAGCATTACTCGTTAGCTACTATTTTACGCTGGTATTCTGTGAGAGCGTGGTCCTTCCCTGGTCGGGCCGAACCATTCGTGCAACAACTATACTACTAATATAACTGGAACATGTCTCTACCAGCTATAAACCGACCGATAAAGACATTTTTTTATAGGTGCACAGTTTTTTTTTATATATTTGAAAATTGCTTTGTCGTGTACTTTCATGGTTTATGACAAAATGAAGTTGTTCTTTTAGAGTTTAAATACATTCATTTCGAACATACTATCGCTCATACAAATCCGAGTAACGTATGAGTAAATGAAACTTTTCAAATATATATCTAAATTAACACGAATGTAATATCAGTAAGTATAGTCAGTCACAGCATGTTGTACAATATGACGCATTTAAAAAAAACATCTTTCGGGGCCCGGAAGGTGTTCAATTTTGTACGGAAAATAATAATAATTTTTTTTGACTTTCTAAAAACATGCCCATGAATAAAAACAATTTAATATCCATTTTTCATTTTTTCAAAAATTTATTCCTAAAGTTTTGAAACGAGGGCTTTGAGTTTGTATGAAAAATATTGTATTATGAAGCACAGTCCGAATCATTAACGGTCGAAATCTAAAATTTGGACAGTGGCTGTTTTTTATGACCTATGAATCCACAAACATGGACACCTTTGGAAAAATTATGGAAGACGTTTTAATTAAATTTAATAAACGGAATAAATCTCTATCTTGTTGTATAAGGAAACCCTAATATCCATGGCCTAGATGCTTCTCCCATTAGTATTTAATTTTGCTTATTGTTCAAATCATACAATCTTGAAAATTTATTCTTTGAAATTATAGTTAGTGCACCTTGTATTGACGATATTTTTCCAGGTGTTATACCAATCGACAAATTAATAATTTAATAACCTTATATGCACTAAAAACAGGAAGTTGAGAAAATTGTGTTTGTTCTAGCAAAACGCCTAGAGATTTTGAAGCATATAGTAAAAAAGCTTTCATCGCTTTCTTACAAGAACAATGCAGATTATTTACATGGAGTATTATTTACCCTTATTAGCAAAAAGTTTAATAAAACGATTACTTATAAAATATTGTTCAGTCGCAAAGCATTTAATGAGTGGTCTGCCGTCGGAATTCATACGAGCAGACGAAGGTTACGAATACATGAACTTTACCATAAAATATTATATCATCTTTTCGCTACATTTAGAGAATATGTCAAAAATTAATTTAAAAGTGTGTGCTCCATAACCCCATTTTTACATACTTCAATCGTAGATCAAAGTTTACACATTAGCAAAAAAATAAAGACGGCTAAAGCGGCCATCCGGCGGGTCCATCTTGCTGTACATCCCACAACGGTCACGCACGACGCACGATGCTAAACTACAATGAGTAGGCTTGACATACATCAATAATTATTATTAACTGTTGCTGGACTCGCGGACTTACAGCTGGGACGGATCGTGAATAAGGCGCTTAAGACTAAAATTAAAATGACGTGGAGTATAATTAGCAGCAAAACCGGTAAAGACAAACCTCTATTCTATACTTTCGATAAAAAATTAGTAATGAATTGACTAAATCAAATCAAGAAATCGCAGTGGTGTTCGTCACGTTTCACTTATATTCCTATCTTGACAACAGAGTCATTGAATATTTCTCCATTTGTCGACGATTCATGACTCAAACATAATGTTAATTCCCGTATAAAAGAACTTTGATTTTTAAAAGTATTACCAAAAGATATTATAAAATGCTTCAAAACCCTTGATGATTTTATACTATTATCTGGTACGTGTTTTGACCGTACGATTTAATGATATACGTAGTGAAGTTATATCTTTATTTAAATCTGGTATTACGTTGGACTCCGCTTAATCTTAGACCTATTTCTGTTCTACCAAATTTCAGTTAATATTTTGAAAAAATAATATTGTTAACTGTTAAAAAAAACTCCATAAACTCAATTTGGTTTAGGACAGGGGTCGCTCGATGACTGTCGACGGTGTACAGATATATTTTTAACGCCTGGGTAAACTTACAAGATGCCTTAGATATTTTTTGACCTTCCCAAGGCTTTCGACTGTGTTCATCATCATCAACTTCATCATCATCACAGCCCTTCAAAAGTCAAAACACGGTCCTGAGCCACCTTCATCCATCGACTTCTTGCATGTCTTTCCAGGTCACTCAATCTAGTGGGGGACCGCCATACACTTTGCCCGCCAGTACGAGGCTGCCACTCGAGAACACGTCTTGCCCACCGGTTGTCGGTTCGTCAAGCCGTTGGGATTTGTCATAATGAGACACTGTGCATAACTGTGTTCGTCATGAGACATTAATAGGTAAACCACTACATTATGGCGTAGTACTATTATTTATTCTATGATTACAGTTTCAAATATACGCTTAGACTTATGATTTCATATCCAAGTAGTAAAACTCAAATAGACGTAAACGATGTTAAAGGTATCGGATCGGTAGTATGAATGGGTGTTCGTAAGAGCTCGATTTTTGGCCCATTCCTGTTCTTAATCCGTATTAATTACTTACCCTATGTTGTATTGGCAATCGCGATATAGTGTTATTTGCTGATGATACCTCTTTAATTTTTAGACTCAAACGGCAGCAGTTAATTATGACGATGTAAAAATGCTCTATCGAAATTAGTATTAACGCAGATAATTTGCTTTTAAACGGCAATAAGACAAAATGTATTAAATATGATGTATCTAATGTATACAATATGAACATTCGTATTAAATTAAATTAAATATTCGAATACCAAACTGCTCTTAAATGGAAAGGAGTTGTCTTGTGGACACCACTCTTTTTCTTAGTTCTAGTTCTGCAGCAAATGATGTAAGAAGGATTAGAAGTCTCACCAACGTTGAAACAGCTGGATTGGTTCATTTTAGTTACTTTAATAGCATATTGTTTAACGGACTTTTGCTATGCGGTAACGCGACTGACATTGAAACTATATTTGTATTGCAAAAGAGGGCCGTACGGGCAATTTATAATTTAAATTGTTAATGATTTCTTATATTTACACGAACACTACACATTGATTAAAACTACTTTTACGGATTTAAATTGTGAAGATTACCTCAGAGAAAAATTTTAAGAAACAGAAAGACACATATATACCTACTTTGGCATCGGAATATGTTTATAAAAATGTAATGTAATGTAACATAAAATCATGAATAGCTTTGTTAAGATAAATATGTTCATACTTCAAATACCAAGAACAAACATAAGCTTGTAATGCCATTTACTAGACTCCACAGAATTAGTAATTCATTTATGGGGCAATGTATACGCTTCTACAACAGAATTCCAGAAAATGTTCAAAGTTAGTCAATAAAAATGTTTAAAAGTTTTATTAAAGAAAAATTGTACAAAAACGATTATTATAATATCGAAGAAAGGAAATAAACTACTTGCATTCTCTTTTAGTTGACAGCATCAGATAAAATAAATCTGTAATATCTTTGTTGCGGGTTCTATCATGGCAGTACAAGTTGATTTATTTTAGGTGGCGGATGTTGGTTTAGTCGATCGTAGCAAGGCAATTTTTTATGCGCGTTTACCATTTTTTATAGAATTGGTAAACGAGCATGCGACACACCTGATGAACCACTGAAACACAAAGGGAATTGCAGGCGCGTTGTTGGCCTTTCAAAAGAGAGTAGGTTGTTTTCTTAAAAATCCGAGTTGAGTGAGTTGATTCCACAAGAAAATTGTGCGAGGAAGAAAACTTCTTAGAAATAACAGAGTGGTGGATTGCTGATCATCCAGATGATATGGATGGTACGATAGACGCGATGTGCGATAGTGAAATTGAGCAGCTGGAATTAGTCCGAACAATCCCTTTGAGTACTTCCCGTGGTAGATACATTAGAATACGCTAAGAGGTGCAACATCTCTTCACAGCGTCAACGAATCAAGTCGATCAGAAAGAACTCGGTCGCCGAAGGTTCGAACCGATCTGCGCTAGACGCGATCAAGTAGAAGGAGCACGCGCTGGGGAGCCCCAGCCCAGACATTAGAACAGTATTCCACGTGATGCCGAACTTGCGCTCTGTAAAGTTGCAAGCGGTGTATCGGCATGAAATACTGTCCCGCTCTACAAAGCACGCGCCCTACAAGTGACCGCGAAACTGAACGTCATTCAATATGCTGACGCCGAGGATTCCGATGCTAGCTGAGGCAATAAGGGAAGTGCCTTAAAATTGACTTATACTTTAATAAACCTAATAAATGATAATCTTCATATGTAAAAATACATAGAACAGAGTGCGCAACGCAATCACCAACTAGGAGTTTTAAATCGCCCTTCCGTCACGTTATTTATCCTCTTTTTCACGCAATAGTAGTTTCAAATTGACTAATGGATGATAAGTATTTAAAAACGAAGTTATTCCTCTGCGCTGCGATATATTTCTAAAAGCAAGGATCTAAGATCTGGTGTAGATTTATGGGCATTGGTTTCCGACGAGAAATATCTACATTGGAAGAAATGTGTTGAACAACTCTCAAAATTCGCTAAATTTTTAAACTAACAAAAAGTTAGCAATTCTCGCTTGACAAACGCTCATATATTGATTTTTTAAGGTTGGCAATTTCCAACTACAAACCTGACTGCAAATTTAGCGGAAAATGCTCAAAACACTGACCCCTCAATGCTCACAGTAACATAAATAAAATAGTTACTAAAAATAATTTTCAATTTTTTGCTTTCCCTCTTAAGGAAAAAAAACTACGTGGGGGTTAATAATCTTACGCTCACCAAATATCGCAAGCTGTGACTCAGGTTATTTTATTTATCACGGAAATGTTCGTACAGTGTCTCCTTATTGAAAAGTTGCGTTTCAAATAAAAGTTTTTCGGTTTCTAGTGTATTTTTTATAAATGCAGGTTTATGGATAGAGACCAGTATCACTGCGACCTAAAAGATCTGTAATTGCTGCTATGGCTATAGTTTACTGCTAAGCCCTACGTCTTCAATGAATAGTAGTTCCTTAGCTTTGAATAATTCAACTTCTTCTGGGGGAGTACATAGTTTCTCAGATGAGTGTTACGTTTGCGCATAAGAGTCCGCAATTAGTTAGGATGTGCAGTTTTTTCCGTTAGGGAGCAGAACCGGCACATCCTTGAGTCGCTTAGCCCCAGGATGGACATGTGTTTTTCAATACAACAGTGTCGGTTCTAGTGTACGTATATCCACAAAACAGTGTTCATTAATTTTCCACACGAACTTAACATTTTACTAATTCTTCTACTTTTAGGCATATCCATAGTTTGGTTTATCCATTTCTTATCTGGGTAATTAATATAAAATGTAACCAATATTTCAGAAAGAAACATTAATCTCTACACTTTTCTAAAAAATTAACTTCCGCTACTATGAAATTTGCCAAATATTTCAACTCATTTCAATGTGGCGCCGCGCTGGTGGAAATAAAAGTCGTGGATACTATCATTGTATACTGAACTATATTGTTTCATTTAAAATTTCAAGAAGGATATAAGGAAATCGCACAAGGTCAGTGGTCAACGTCAGTAGGTAAACAGTGGATCTTGGGTCTAATCAAGTGGCGACCCCTGGTCTAAAATCATCAAACCAAAGGCAATAATGAATGTCGCGTCTGAATAAGTCATCACTTGGAACTTTCATTGGATGTAAAATTTTATTTAAAATTTTGTGTCGAGTTATAAGTCGTAGGCGAACTTATCCAATCCGTCAATTTTGAACTTCGAGCTTCGTAATACCGCACTTGAAAATAACTCTTTGCAAACCGTAGTACAAATGCGCAGGACAGAATTGCAATGCCAGAGTAAATGCGCAAGTGCAGATGCACTCTTTATTCACACACTTACATATTCCGATGGAACGGTAATGCGACACAGCTGGAGAGATCAGGCACAGGACCAATGTAATACGTGCTTTTCGAGACACGAGGGTGTAACATCGCCCGTAGTTTCCTGACTCCCGGCTGCTGCTACAAGTTTCTTGTCAGAAAAACACAATAAGTGATTTTGACTCATTCCCGGGATTTGTACCCGGGCCCCTCACGATCGTCAGTCGTGTTTACGACAACTAGAGTAACGACGCAGTTATACCAAATAACCACTAATACAAATGCGTACTAGCTACTAGCATTTTGGTAACTCAATATCGTAATCCAAAATCAATACACATTTGAAAACAAATTAATAGCGTGAGTAATTTTCTACCAGTATATTCCAATTTTCCATTGCTTCAACATTTTTTTGAAACCGCCATTAACTACATAGGCAATTACCAAGAGATTTTAAATTGGCCACAACGCCAACTTGACATTTGGTCTCTGCTTTGTAAATGTCAGTGGTAGGTACCAATTTATGGAATATTTCGACCATAATAAAAACTAAAAGTAGCTTTAATTACTTTCCCAGTCGAATAACTTTTCGTACTATGTTCCTTTTAACCTTTAAATAAGTTTTTACGTTTGAATAATAATTATTACACTTGAAATTCTTGTATTATTAAAACCAGTTGACATGTTATTTATGTATTGTGTGTTAAATAAAATAATATTAGAATCCGGAATATCATATTTCGTAAGTCGTATTAAAAAATTCTTACCGATACAATTTGTGCTTGTATTTTTTTTTTCATAAATGGACAAATAACTCACGTTAACGACGAAAAACTCACGATACGATCCACACCATCTGGATGCTTGGCAGTTCAACACTGAGCGATTTGCTAGGATTTTAGTTGGTGTTGCAGCTGTTCATTATGGGCGGCGACCGACACTTACCACCAGGTGAGCTGCATGCGCATTTGTATCCTTTTCTGTAAAGAAAAATCGTAGACCACTGATGTAATCCCAGCATTCTTCTTTTTCTTCACCGTCATAAATTCACGAGTCTTTCCCGTAACAGCGAGGTTTTACCTTAATCTTCACGCTTGGTAGGCGATTTGTCAATCGCTATCTGTTTCTGTTATAAGTTTGCGTATACTTCAGAGAGGACATCTGTTTTCGACGCCTTGGCAGTCTTGAAGGTATGGACCAGTCCATTCTATGGCTGCGCGTAGACAGCGACGACCATCCCCGCGTCTACGGGTGCCTCTATAGGTCCCATAGCGGTAATAGTGAAACAGACTAACTCATCGACTACGTCCAAATGGATACAGATTCCGAGCTACAGTAGATCCCATCCGCAGAAATCGTGTACTTCAGGGTATGGAACTTTTTATTTCGGTGTGGTCGCTTCTGTAAAATAGCATTACCCAATAAGTAGGAGTGCTACCAAGCCTGGGCTGGTGCATCAACGTCTCAGGATGTAAACGCAATCTTAAAAAGAAGTATAATTCCGCCTCCAGGTCCTTCAAAAGAATCATTGCCAAGGCAAGGTCTGAGCACATCGCCAGAATTGGTGAAAAGCTTGTTCGCCTTCCTTCCCCGTTCCCCGGGTTCCCGACCCGTGCATTCTGGTCCTTCGCCAAGGCTGTTCAAGGAAACTTCTGTCAGTCATCTCTTCCACCTCTGCGCAGAGAGGACGACTCACTGGCCCATGCTGCAAAGGAGAAACTCGATCTGATAGGCTCTATTTTTGCGTCCAACTCGACTCTCTATGACGGGGGGAACACACCGCTGACTAGCCCGCGGTGTGAGTGCTCCATGCCGGATGTGTGGTTTACACAGCGCTCGGTTTTCAAAGCACTCTTCTCCCTGGACGTCAGCAAGTTGAGTGGGCCTGATGGAGTCCCTCCCATTGTGCTGAAGATGTGTACTCCGGAGTTCGAATCGGCTTTAACGCGTCTTTTCCAGTACTCCTACTCCTAAGGCGTAGTCCCCAATTCTAGGAAGACAGCTTTGGTCCACCCGATCCCTAAAAAGGCGATGGCTAAGACCCTATTCTACTATAGGCCTATCGCCATCACCTCCTTGTTCTCCAAAATAATGGAGTCTATTGTAAACCGCCAGCACATGAGGTACCTTGAGGATCACCAGCTGATCAGTGACCGCCAATACGGTTTTCGTCGTGGTCGATTAGCTGGTGATTCAGCTTCCCAAGAAGTTATGCGATTAGATCACTAGATTTCTTGCTAAACGGAGAATCAAGGTCGTAGCAGACGGTGCATGCTTTGATTACAAGCCTATTAACGCTGGTGTTCCACAAGGCTGCGTGCTATCACTAACGCTGTTTCTTCTGCATATCGATGATATTTTGCAAACTGGTAACGTTCATTGATATGCAGACGACAGCACTGGTGATGGCTTATACACCGGCAGCGCCAATATTTCTCGGGAAATCGTCGCCAAGTACCGGGACAAACTTGTGTCTGAAATCGAGTCTTTGAGTCTTAACAAAGTTTCGGATTGCGGGCGACTAAATCTAGTCCAATTCAATCCCCAGACGACACAAGTTTGCGCGCTAGCCGCTAAAACGAACCCCTTTGTCGTATCTCTTCAGTTTCATGGCACTCTCCTTGCTGCCTCAGTTAGCATCGGAATCCTCGGCATCGACATATCGAATAGTGTGCAGTTTCGTGGTCTCTTTGAGGGGAAGGTCAAATTGTCCTCTAAAAAGCTTAGCGTACTCAGCAGAGTGAGACAGTATTTTATGCCGGCACATCGCTTGCAACTTTACAAAGCGCAAATTCAGCCTCACATGGAATACGGTTCTCATTTCTGGGCCGGGGCACCCCAGTGCCAGCTCCATCCACTTGACCGCATCCAGCGCAAAACGATTCAAATCGTCGACGACCGAGTTCTTTGTGATCGTCTCGATACACTGGCGCCACGTAGGGATGTTGCATCCATTTGCGTTTTCTATCATATCTACCATAGAGTGTTCTGAGAAATTGTTCGGATTAGTTCCAGCCGCCAAATTTCACGAACGCACATCGCGTCAATATTCCCGATACCATCCTCATTATCTGTATGCTTGGCGGTCCACCACTGTGCGTTTTACTAGGAGTTTTCTTCCTTGTACAACTTCTCTGTGGAAGTGTTGAAGAAAGCTATCCACTTTGTAAAAGTATAATAGAGTCAAGTGGCTTCGTTCCCATCTATGGTCTCTACTTCACAGGGCAACTAATCGCCGAGTAAGCAATATCCCTTTTTGGCTTTTTCATGACGCGAATTGACATGCACGGCTGAATGAAAATTTGCTGACCATATTCACTTTACTAAATGGTGGTTGGTGATGTCACTGCTCCTCATCACCAGCCGCTAAATTTTGATTTGACAAGAACCTAATATTAAATACTATAAAACCATTAAATAGTTCATTCAGTACGTAAATAGACTTATTATTCCTTAATTAGCGTAATGTTTATTTTTTTCCAAAACAGTCCTGCTTAACTTATTTCGTTTATGAAAGTCGATTGTTAAACCGTGTCAGATGTTGTTACTTTGTGTTTGTCAAGCTTAGAGCACTGATCCATGACGTCACGGGTGGGAGCTTCTGGTTCCGGTGGGTGAATGCGAACAGCTTTACGTTGGATTCATTACTATTTGAAAACCATTGTATCTACAAATTACAGTGGTGTTTTACGTCTAACGATTTGGGTGAAAATTATAATAAATGTATGACTTTATATATTTAAGTATTTCTTATTTAAAGTAAAGGTTTGGAATCAATACTTTTTTATATAATTTAAATAAAAATTAGCGACGTAAATCTAGGTAATTACGTGCTTGATTGGTTAACCAATAAGACCTTGATATAACTAAGTCAATCGGAACAAAAACGATTTGATTTACGTAGTCATGTTTCCTTTAAAATTGTACAATAACAATATACTAAATGAATTAATTATCAAACCGATATTATCTACATCTGACCGCAGAATTTCTCTCGGTTCTGAAAGGGTTTTTAGGGCAGCGAAGTATCCGCCGCGCTACCCCAATGGGTGTCATCGAGCGCTAAGCCCCTGAGATACCACAGCACATGCTATAACACTAATAAATCCATGCCTACATACATACACACACTACATTTAATACTTAAGCTAGGACAAAAAATATCAACATGCTGTATAACCAGAAATATATCCACCGTAATTAATGTCTATTTTGTGCGAAATTTTTTATGGAAAATAACTTTTAATTTGATGATAAATTTGAGATGATGTAACATAATAACAACGTAGATAATCAATATTTGTCTAATCGTGACTTATTCTGATCATATTTTTATGAAAGATATCAAGTCCATGTGCTCAAATTATATGGAGAACCTTGCTTCAGTAATAACCAAATCATCGAATTAAACGTCTGTACCTTTTTCGCGCGTTGCTCCTCCTTTTAAAGTAAAGATTCGGACACTTTTTGAATACGGAGAATGAAACACCATTCAGGAAGCCCATATTTGTATTTTATCACATATATATCACAATAGTTCGTAATAAGTAGTGTTCATTAACACAGATGGCATAGCGCGCTGCGCGGTCCGTTGGCAAAAGTGTGACTAAGCGGTTAGCGGTGAGCGCGATCAAACTGTAGCCACCGCGGAGTCTATGGTACGACAAGCGACAACCACGGGCACCGGTAGCTCGTAACTATACCACGTGCACTGCACGGTACACTGCATTAAATGTGACGCCAGCGTAATTACATACAACTCGTACGATTGACACCGCCTTGAGTTTAGATCTCAAGTTGATACGCAAGACAACTGTATAAATACTGCAACTGAAGTTCGTGATTACATCTTCGACATAACATTCCACGCGTCATTACCAAGTGGAGACGGATTCGTGAAGCAACCTGTAAATTTCAAGAATTCTAAAATGACTTAAGTTTAACGAACTAATATGAACTGACATCACCTAATAATTTACATAATAATGTAAACCTATAATTGTGGTTTCTACTTTTTGGCCTTGACTGGTGTTTATTCTTTCATGTAACGCACGAACGGAGATTATCGTGACCGTACAGCACCGATATTGGCACGACTGTGAAAAGTGTATTTGTTAAATAATAACAGGACATAAACTAACGGTATTAAAATATAATTCAATTAATTTATATATTTGTTCTATTCGTTGAGTACATTAAGTCTTAATTATAAAAAAAATGTGTTCAGGACAAGAACCTCGTAATTAAAATTATTATTATTATTTCATAAAAATATAAACAATTTAATTATATTATATTACATATAATATATAAAATGAGATAGTACAACATGTAATTTAAGACTAATGTCATATTTACTTATTAAAAAATTCCTGCAACGTAACATTTTAGCTAGGTAAATATTTTTAACTTCCTTTTTGAATATGTTCACACTTTTAATGTTTCATATAAAAGCTGTGGGTGTTTACTTAACGTCTGTAATTTTGATGTGGCTTTGGCTAATTTATTATTTATTTTGTTCCTTTAAAAACATATGCAACAGTAGACAGAGAGTATATACGTTTGTATTCAGGTAACTTCAAAATAAATACTAGAGTATCATGTGCTTGGATGGATACGGCAAAATTCGTAGAAAATGGTTTCGTAGTAAAAAATGGTTTCGTTTTATAACGATATTTTTTATTAAAATACTTTAATACAAATAATATTTGTCAAAAACTATAATCGAGTGAGTGAGGTGGACACCACCGTAGCCGCAGTCTGTCGTATTAGGAATGTATTAGATCACCGTGCGCCCACATAAAACGTATTCAACAAAATCTATAAAGATAAAATAAAGTTGTAAATTGCTGGTGTCTGTACATTATATATTTTCGTTATATATTTGTTAGGGCGACGAAAATAAGTAATTAGATACATTTTTACCAATTTTAGAATTGTCTATCTGTATATTTATTTATGAACAAATCACGTCTAAAGTACTATTTTTCAAAGAAATCATTAAGAAAATCATAAAGTGTATATCCGATTAACATTTGGTACACATTTTATTAAATCCAGTTCATTCTATCAAGTACAAATTTGTTTAATGGTGGCGTTGAGTCATTAAGTGCATTTTAATCTAATCCCGGAAATTGTAATTTAACGACGTAATATAACATTCCACAATGGCATAATTATACATAAAATAGTATATAATTATACATAATGTAGTGTATCAATAACAGCAGATTTTTAACAAAAGATGTTTACTGTACATTGATGGTGAAATTCCAAGAGAAACAACATCGACTCGTCAATCGATCTTCACCATTATTGCTACACGATAACGCAAGACCTTAAATTGCCCAACAACCTTTTAAAATTACACGACTTGCAATTAGAAGCCATACGACATCCTCCGTCCTCGCCAGATCTAACTATAATCGATTAACATTTTCGGACGATTACCTGTAAGAAAAAATTATTATTCACAGGAAATGTTACAGAATTCCTTTATAGATTTTGAAGTGCCTAGATGCATAGAGCTCTATCTCTATCTTTTCGAAAAATAAATACAATTTTCATATACTTATACGAAAGTTTCATTGCGTTTTAGAAAATTTATTGAACAACTTAGTACCTAAGATGTTTTATACGTCTTTGCTTAATACAACCTATATTCGTCTCACAGCTGGCTATATAGGTCTCCTGTTATTTCTTATGTTATTCCACGCGCTCCATTGTGTGAAATGGACTTCTCAAGCCTTCTAAATATTTTATTCTTAAGAAATTCAGGTGTCCTTACAACATTTTCCGACCGTTACCTACTTATCAGCGGGGATCGAACCGCAACAGTACCGAAAAAATCAATTTCAGTGTAACCAGATCAATAGACTGTAAGTGATAATGTAATTCTGCTTTCATTCTGTTTTAGTGTATCTATATCATCATCTTTATAGCCCTTCACAAGTCCACTGTTGAATAAAGGCTTCCCCCAAAGAATGCCACAAATCACGGTCCTGGGCCACCTATATCCATCGACTTCCTACATATCTTAACAGGTTGTCACTCCATCTAGTGAGGGTTTTATTTCGCCTACCTTTTTAATATATAATAAGGAATAAATAAATATATTGATTTTGTAATAAATTTAAATAAATACAATTCTTAAGAATATGCACGGTGATGGAGTGCCAAGCAATTTATAAATGGCAACTTTTTGCCAAGCAATTTCAGTTGCGGTCGACGAACGAACTCGGGTACTCGCATACTGCGAAAAATAAGAACGTTTATTATTTGACCTACCGTAGCTCTAAATTAGTCTGGTGATTTGATAAAATTCCTAAATTGTTGTCAGTACTGAGTAAAGATACTAAATAAATTTTTAATCACATTATTTTTATTTTACTTATTTTTTATTGCATATTTATAGTACCGTAAAATTAGTGATTCAAATTAGTTACATTCACGTAAATATAATAAGCACTGTGAACTCTTGTGCCATCAGAAATCTAGCTGTATTATTATAACGATGTAGCTGAGCCACGGCTTAGCCACGTTCGGTAGAATCTACGAGTTAGTCCGTATTAGCCACATGAGTAAAGACTCCTTACTCTGTAGCTAAGCGTTTAAGATACAAATATGTGTGGTTCATCGAGCTCGTCGTCGTTACAATGTACGGGAGTGTGTGCATGCAGTAGCTTCTTCTGCCCTTTTCTGAGTCTATCCCCCTGACCGTAACACACAAATACAAATGGAATAGCTTAGTTTCCTGATTCACTTAATATATTTTGTTACTCGTTAATGTCGAAGCTTCTTTCTTTACTTCGATTATTTTATTGTAATTGTTCATTATCAATATATTATTTTTATAATAAATGTTACCCCAGTTTAGTAACACTCTAAACAACACAATAAACGTGTTTAGGAATCTCTCATTTCGTGGCGGCCTTTTACATACTTTAATTACACAAGTACAAAATCTAGATCGGAAACAATTATTTGTAGACCTTAAACATACCCTGGAGCACCACCTTCAGCAACTTCGCTACCGATCTATCTGCCAACAATTCGTTTACCGACTTGCCAGGATCTATCGACAAACTGCTTATATTATAAACCAGATGATGTAAATTTTATTTTATGGGTATTTTTTAAATTGTTATGTTTTTTTATAGAATAAGGGTGACAAACGAGCACACAGTCCACCTGATGGTAAGTGGATGCTGTGGCCCATAGACATCGACATTTATCCTCGATTAAGAATCAAATACATTAACGCCTGAGGACTAAGATGGAATGTTATAAAACATAAAATACTACATGCGCCTTATTATTCCTCTCTTTTCTGAAGGCAGGCAGAAAGTGTTTGCCCCGTTGTCTTAATGTGTGTTGGCGGTCTTCGCACGTCATATATATATATTATTGTTATTTAATTTTTCAGGCAGGTCTTTTTACAATGTTTTTTCACCACCAAGCAGGTGTCTTATACGTCATAGTCCTGGACACAGGCCCACGCTCTGATTTTTGATTGCTGAGAGGGGTGTAAGGTTCACTTGTTTTTAATTTCCCGACATGCAGGTTTTCTCGTGATGTTTTCCTTTATCGTTAAATACGTGATAAATCATCAAATAATATTATAATAATTGACTATTTCGTTGGTGCTGGTAGTGATCGAGCTCGAACTTTGTTTGCTCTCAGACTATGAAACGTAACCAACTTAACCCATGGTTAAGCGACTGTTCAACCTCTGGGCTAACAGTCCTTTATAGCATAATGTAAAGATAACATGTTTATACATAATGTTTACGCCATTTTCTACATACATGATGAACGCTTAAGGGCTGCTATCCTAAACTACGTAGTTGCAGTCGTTCAGCCAATCAAATCGCCAGAATATAACGTAATATTCAAGGAGGGGCTCTTGACGAAGATGCAATGTTTTACGTACGTTCTTATTATAACTGACTTACTTGTCAGCATTCAACTAGTTAACAATTATTTTCTGTAATTTATATATAGGTACGCAATAAAACTATGTGCAGAAAATTTGAGGTGTTATAAATGCAATTCCATTACGTCAGCTTAGACATAAAATTTGGTGACCGTGACAGAACACTACAAATTATAATTATTGGAAACAACGCCAATCAGCTTCAAGCGCCGCAGCCAGGTTAACCAGCCACAGCAAAGCTATCAAAGAAAGATTCTACGACGAAGAACGTTCTAGAAGAATCGATATTAGAGGTCATCACCGGTCAGCAGTTGCACCGCAGTCAGACCAAAAATAAGATAAGTGTCCTTCCATCACTGTTCCCTCCTACAAACACTATAACATTTATCCATTTCACAGCATAACTTCAACTTCGTGCAGAGTGTAGTTGAGAGCGTTTTCATTATAATAATACCTAGGTACCAATTATGAGATTATCTTTTTAACATAATTGTTCGTTTATGAATTTCTCGCCTTATATTTTTACCGTGTACGTATTTTGCCAATTCATATACCTAATGATATGCAACTACTTAATACTAATTAAACACTTGTATTATACTTCAATACCTTATATTTATTTTCAAAGTAACATCATTTTTTTGTATTAATACACCCTTATTATTTTTTAAATTTGCATTCAATTCTGTAAATTTGAGATAACTTTTTCTATCATTCGACAAAATCTTAGTTACATTATTTCGACGCTAATTTCAGGATGCAATAGCATCGTGTGCGCATTTTGTTTCTACCGACAACAAGAGTCGGCAAGCATACTGAGTGCACGGTATTTATTCCAACGAGGAGGTAAGATTATTTATATTTTGACCTAGTTGCCTAGTAGCTAGCAATCGTATCGAGTGCGGGTCATATTTTGTTTGCAGAATTGCTATTTTATTTACTTAGTTCAAATCAATTATCAGAGCTAAATTCAAAGTTTAACAAAATTGAGATACTATTTAATAAGTTCGAAGAGTTGCGATGTCGGATTGAAGTTTTAAATTCTAATAATTTAGAAGCCGAACTCACCGAGCGTGATACAATCGAGCAAAACTTTACGACGTGCATAGCCACCGCTAAAGATCCAGTTATAAAAAGCTATGCTTCAAGTAATAAAATTCAACGTAGTAACGAAGCTTGCCGTGTAGTGGCGGTTGAGAATATCCACTATCCCATATCTTCCCGTGGGTGTCGTAAAAGGCGACAGAGGGAGAC
>DWHP01001090.1:0-17004 GCA_018247895.1 Parnassius honrathi
GCTGGAATTACAACAGAGCTTCTGAAAACGGGCGGAAAACTGGTACTTGAAGTTCTTCAGAATCTCTTCAATTCCATCCTCCATGGCAGGATTACTCCGCAGGCATGAAGTAAAATTGTGGTGATCTTGTTCTTCAATAATACTTACGACCCTCTCTTGAAAGCTATAGATTAACTATTTCTGTCACTATTAGTTTTAAAATTAGATTGAAATTGTACTCTCTCTTCAAATTGTACTTTCTTTTTCAAAGCAAATTCTTTAACAAAATCGTCAATATCAAAATGTATGTCATGTTCCATTTCCAGAATAACTAAATTTGGTAGTGTCAACGTTGACGCAGTCAATCTCAGACAATTTTTTATATATTTTAGTTTAAAAACGTTTCTCTCGCAACTTGCATTACTAACGGCAGATGTTAACAAAATCCTTAGCATTACTTTCAATTTAATTTTTATTTTTATTTTGACAATACTTGGTTAGGCATCTTCAAGTTTGGACTCAATTACGTATTTTAATAAACCCAGAAAGCCGGAACTTTTTACAGTCAGGATCTGCTGTAACTGCAACGCACGCAGACGTGCGCTCTCTTGTTGGAACTCTTCTGTATTTATGCCCAACGAGCTTGATCTATGTTAAATTCTTCTGGCCCAATATTACTGCAGGCATTAAAAAGCATATTTTTGCGCTAGATTTTGCAGCTGTTGGAGTCGATCATGAATTTTAGCAGTAAAAATTTATAAGTAAACGTTGTTCGCCTCAATTTGTTTTGGTATGATAACTGAAATATGTCTCCTCCATATTCGTCTTGGGGGTTCAAAAGAAATTTCAAGCTCTTCACATAAATATTAAGCATATCGTAGAGAGTCGTTCACAATCTCCTCTCGTTTTTCTCCTAATACTATTATAAGAAAATGGAATTACAGCGGAGCTTTTTCTGAGAGTCATCACGAATCCCCAAACTTTCAGCCTTCCGAACAAGCCGGTAACCGAAAAAGGCAAGTACCATAGATCACATGTATACCCTTCGGAAAATTGTACAGAAGACCAAAAAGTACAATCTGCTACTTTGTCTTGAGTATATGAACTATGAGAAAATCTTTGATTCCGTCAAAATTTTGACAGAACTGCAATCCTTTCAGTGGTGCCAAATTGACTGTAGGTATATCGGAGTGCTGAAGTGTTTGTTCAGTAAAAAACGATGGCTATCAGAGACAAAACCAGAGTACGAAAACTATCCAACTGCAGAGAGGCGTAATACAGATTGAGATAATATCCCCGAAACTCTTCAACCGTGCATTGAAAGACGTTTTGAAGCAACTGAACTGAAAAGGATACGGTATTTACGTCAATGGCGAGCACATCATTTATCTTCGATTTTCTGACGATATGATTCTTATGGCAGGATTGCTGGAGGACCAAAGCACTATGCTCAATGACCTCAATAGTGAACAGTGTCTCCCAACGGATTGGTCTTAAGATGAACGTGGACGAAACGAAGATTTTGTGTAACGTCTGCGTCACCAAATCGCGTCGCCGATTGTTTTTGGTACCACTTAGCTCGAAGTTGTTGACAAGTATGTTTACCTGGTACAAATAGCCCGGCTAGGTAAGGCAATTTAACCGAGGGGTAAATCGACTTATTCAAATCGTCTGGACAGTATTCGGGAGATTACAACACATCTTCTTGTCAGGCATACATCAAAAACTCAAAACGAGATTGTACAATCAGTGTGTTTTGCGAGTGATGACCTATGGATCTGAGGCATGGTCTTTTACTGCTGGTCGTATGAAGCTCAAGGTCACTCAGCGAGTTATAAAGAGGGCTATGCTCGGAGTTTCTTTACATCACGAGGATAACTACAGTAGAACCAGAGCAATAGATATAAAGAACCGATATAGTTCAACGGATTAGTAAGCTGAAGTCAATGGGCCGGTCATATAGCTCGAAGAACCGACAACCGAAGAGGAAGAAAGGTTCTCGAGTGGCAGCCTTGAACTGGCAGGCGAAGCGTGGGGTGTCCCCATACTAGTTGAATTGACGATCTAGTAATACATGCAGGAAGTTGATGGATACAGGTGGGTTTATGTTCTACAGTGATTGTTTTGTTTGATTGAATAACTGAGTCCTACTCGCTGTCGCTTGTTGGTTCGTTCGAGTCAGTTCGCCGCCACAGTGTCGGCCAGCTGGGCGCCGGGAGGTTGTCGCTAGCACTTTGGCAGTATTAGACTTCATCTCGCCTCCTCTCTTACGCACTCTTGCGATTTCGCTTGTCACGTAACATTACGGGCGCAGAGTGTTACTGCGTGTGAGGGCGGGAGTTAATTTTATTGAAACACCCCCGGCAGCGCCCACGCTACGCCACTTATTGTACATGTGCGAAGTAGAATAAATAAAATAATTTACTTTAATTTATATATAAAATACGACAAAGAAACTCTTTCACCGACCCTATATTAATAGAAATGGGACTTGAAAACTATTATTATAGTGTGGTGTAGATTGTTTCACAGTGTCCGAGACGGAGGTAAACTTGGTCACGATAACTGATATGTCCCAGGCATATGATCTTAGTGCCGGTGGTAAGCGGGTTTATTGAAGCTATACGAATTTCCCGCGAACATCACACACCTCTAACGCTTGTGGGTGGAGTCTTAGTGCATATCATTATGATACGTCTGCTATTTTTCCGATTGTGGAGAATGTGTTTGGTTTGGTTTTTTTTTGTTGTTTTTTTGGTTGTGTGTTGGTTTTTTTTTGGTGTTTATTTTAAGTGCAACAAGCATACTTAACTCCATATCTTAGTACAATGGCGCAGTGATACGTGAATTTTTGGCTACTGGCGTCTTAGTAGCGTTCTACTGTGATAAATTGCTGCTATTTTTAGTCAAAAACATTGCCAGTTTTGTTGCCAAAACGATAGAGATTATGTGTATATGTTGAGAGCGAGCTTCATCCATATGATAGTGGTATTGATACTTACTACTCTTTGTGGTATTGCGTCTTGTGATGGATCTGCGGGTGTGCTGCACCTTATATCGCGTCTGCAGGAGCGGCGGTCTGGCGGGTAAATACGCTCACGGAGGGCTTTTTATGGCCGGTGTGCGTACTATTTGACATGTTGCCTCACCTGTGTGACGAACTACCACTGTGGCTAGATGTGATCGTCTACTGTATGGTGTTTAAATGCATCGATATGCGTGACTTCGGACGATGTTTGTGCTTACGCACTGCTAAGGGTCCAAGTCCTCTTTTACTAACTCTCCATTTATTTTGCTGTGTACTACAGTCCAGTTCCCTACTTAACGTCCCTCTTCGAAGGAAGCACGTTGGTTGTTTGGTAATTACCTGCACACCGCGTGTGTGGAGCCGTGTGCCTCCCCCATACTTTTTTAATAAATGTTGGAGAGTGAAGCTCGTTGGACTTTTACCAGCGGGAAAGGACTAATTAATAAGGAGATGACTGATGTGAACCTGACACAGGTGGAATAGGGACGAATAATTTATTTATATAGGATAAGGGTGACAAAGGAGCACACAGTCCACCTGATGGTAAGTAGTTGCTGTTGCCCACAGACATCTACGTCTATCATCAGTTACGAATCAAAATGCAGATGCGTTGTCACCCGTAAGTACTAAAATTGAATGCCTCCCGTCCAGTAATAAGGATCTCCGGTTATCTTTACTCACCATACGAAACAAAAAAGCTTTAACCCGCTATTTTACGCTGATATTCTGAGAAAACGTGGTCCTTCCTCGATTGAACTATAATATTTTATATGTTTGTGCTACAACTATACTAACAATAAAGCTGCAACATGGTTTTAACGCGTACAAAAGCGTATGCTGTTTAATACTCATTTTTCCAAAAAACACCGAAAAGAAGTAAGTTACTAAATAAACACAACTTTAATAGGAGTTCTAACTAAGACGATCACGCCATAAAAATTACCAAGAGGCTATAACTAAGCCTTTAGAAAAATCCTCCTGAAAGACATATATAATATATTTGTTTATCCTGGTTACGATAAAGGAGACAATTTATTTTTCTATGCAGAATGGATCCACTACAAATTTTAAGGATTCTTAAGGTATTTCAAACTTTAAGCAACTAGCAATATTTTGAAATTACAGGTAATGGTTAAGGAAATAAAAGTAGTACCTAAATGTGTTACAAGAAAGAGGTATAATTATGTCCTTCAATCTGTAAATACCTAGTTAGAGACAGCACAAAATGCAATAACAGTGAAAAATTTATAGGGAAAAACGGCACAAAATTTTATTTATTCATTAAATAAACTGATGGGTCTAATATATGTGATATTTACCCATTATTAGTTTTACGCGCTCGTAGCCATGTGCTCAAAACTTAACACAGCTTCAATAATTTCTTTTTTACATTACTTAGAACAGTGAATAACATTTCGGGTCGCCTAAGTAGTTACAAAAGTAATAATGTTCTCCTGACCTAATTTCGGTTACGGCGGCCCGCCTCAAGCTGAGGCTAGCCATCGGCGCAGGACAGGATTATAGTGCCCAAGTGTATGCGCAAGCACAGGTGCACTCTCTGTTCCCACACTCTCATAATCCGTTGGGACGGTAAACCGACACGACCGGAGAGAGATCAGGCGCAGGACCAACGGCTTTATGTGCTTTCCGAGGCACGGGGGTCAGACACCACTAACTTCCTGACTCCGGGAAGCTACTGAGAATTTCTTGACGGAAAAATTCAATATTTGATTTTTTGGTCAGACCCGGGATTCGAACACAGGACCTCATCATCAGCAGTCGCTCTACACAACCACTAGACCAACGAGACCATCGAGTCAAATAACGATGAATATAGTTAATTGTTCAAACACGAATAAAATTTAATATTTAAAAAAAGTGACAAATGAACTTACTCCACCTGATGATAAGTGGCTACCGCAGTCCATGGGCATCTGCAGCAAGCTTCACACAAAAAGGCTACAGATGCATTGTCACCTCTCAGTACCTACTAAGACGTATACCTTACAACCTGTCACACGGACTCTCTATACCCTTCAGACCGAAACGCATCAGTGCGAGCCTTTTTGGGTCAGAAATAAGTAACTTCCCAGAGGGACCCCTCTGTTGAGAAGGACAACTACCACTAAACTATCGCCTACCACCTAGTAACATAAGCTATCGCAGTTCTGCTATAGCCCTCTCATTTCTGAGCGGGTTATTAAGCAACTAATCGGCAGTGTTACGCAAATCAGTTTTACATTCCAAAATAATATTATCCAAAATATTTTTTTTTAGAATAAGGGTGACGAACGAGCACACAGTCCACCCGATGGTAAGTGGATGCTGTGACCCATAGACATTTACATTTATCCTCGATTAAGAATCA
The DNA here is from genome assembly GCA_018247895.1 of Parnassius honrathi. Classification (NCBI taxonomy): domain Eukaryota; kingdom Metazoa; phylum Arthropoda; class Insecta; order Lepidoptera; family Papilionidae; genus Parnassius; species Parnassius honrathi. The sequence goes on from DWHP01001090.1 coordinate 5,376, forward strand.
AAACGCAGATGCGTGGTCACCTCTGAGGAATAAGATGGAATGCCTCGTTTCCAATAAAAAAGGATCTACGGATCTCTACACTCACCGTAGGAAAAACAACAGTATTAAGCTGCTATTTTACGCTGGTATGCTATGAGCAGCCGAGCTGATGCACACGTGCTATAACCATAATATACATGCAGCATGACTCTACCACGTGTAAAATAATAAAATAATAGAAAAATATTTTATTCTCCATATATGCAGGTTTACTCTCGACAATTTCCCCTATTGCCAAGTAAGCATTGTTAGATTGTTCATAGCAGCTGCGAAAAAGTGTTTAGCATTTTGTTCGAATAATTTTGTAACAATAAAATCTATTTTTTTTTAAATAGTTTTCAAGGAGCTTTTAATTCAACTTCTCTTTCTATTCGTAAAACTAACAGTTTACTACACCAAAAACTACAAATTTTTAGTTTCACGCAATTTAGTTAGGCAAATTCATAACTTCACCATAGTAATCTCCGTAATACGTACAGAAAAAGTGCAATAATAATGCAATTTAAACAAATAAATAATTATAATTGTTTGCGCCCGATTTGAGCGTGGAACCGGTTTGATAGCGGGGGCGCGGGGAGAGGGTCGCCCACACGGAATCACTTAGACGACAGTTCGCTGCAAGTTCCTGTTGAGCGCGCCTGTGAGCCTCTTGTTCGTAGTCGGATGAACTGGCAGCCTTTGTGTCGTCGCGTCGTGAAGTTAAAATTTGTTAAATCGATTGGCCGACATAGTGTTAGTCTATTATGATACGTGATTAGGCTTTTGTTTGAGATTGTGTGATTAATTTAACTTCATTTGCAGTTAATTTTGTCGACTAGTTGTCTACGCGGCGGTTTGATATCGCACGGAATCACTATAGTATTACAGTCTAGAAGATTCGAACATGTTATTTGTAGTGATTAAAGGAACTTTTGTGCCGTTTTTGACATTGATGTGTAGCTTACGTAGTATTTTGATATAGTACGAAGTGAATTTGCTTGTTCGATTGAACTCTAAACTTTGACTATATATCAACTTAGACTATAGTTTTGTGCTAAGTGACGTTAGACTGGAGTTCGGCGCCCGGAAGTGAGGGCGTCCTTTGAAGCAGCGCTTTTAGATCGGCAGTCCTGGATCAGCGGAGCTGTCAAGTTACACCGTGTACACAATACTTACATGCACATCCCTTTCCACCTGACAGGTACCCCGTGGTCAACCCTACCTCCGTAAATCGGTAAGTGGTGTTTGTTTATTTGTCCGCCGTTAAAGGAATAATTCTCCATAAGCCATTGGGCTCCCCCCATGGGACCTAACCTAGTCGGCCGTAACAATAGTTTTAGCACAAATATGTCCGCTCGATCGGGGATGGACTACGCTCTCACAGAATACCAGCGTCAAATAGCAGCTTAATGCTGCTGTGTTTCGTATGATGAATGTAGAGAACCGGAGACCCTATTTACTGGCAAAAAGAGGCATTCCATCTTAGACCTCAAGGCTGACAACGCATCTACATTTTGATTAGCAAACGAGGATAGATATAGATGTCTATAGACCACAGCAACCACTTACCATCAGGTGTACTGTGTGCTCGCTTGTCACCCTTTTCCCATAAAAAAAACTGTCAAAATGACGTCGATATAGCAGCGGCCTTTTGACCCTTTATTTGATTGACCAATGAAGAGTTATCGTATCATACAGCCATCTATGCAAACAAGGTTGTAGTAGTTAATAAGAAAGTAACCTTATTAACCGGATGACCATATTACCCTCACGTACTGTAATTATTATTCACTAGCGATCTGCCCCGGCTTCGCACGGGTGATATGTGGATTTTATAACAGTACCACCTACCAGGTCCAACTATGCCTATAACCTTCGAGGAAGGAAGTGCAAGCATTATGTTGACAAAGTTTTATCGCGTATGACAGCGCATAAAATACGAACAAACAAAAAATATTTTTTATACATTAGATTTAATTTAATTAGGGATATTATTGATCTAATAGTCAAGTATATATCCTTACCACCAAGTTCATGGTAGAGTTACTGTGAGCAACATCGGGTGTTGTAGTGTACAGAGCTAGGCCCTTGTTGAAGGAAACTGTCGTTTTGTTGGCTGGCGCGCCGCTATCCCATAGCCGCTCTACAATTACGTCTTCGTCCGCGTCGATTATATGCCCCGTAGAGTTCACCACTTCGATCTATGTATAAAAATTACTTTCTTTCATTACCTTGATGAATAAAGTAAAATGTTCAATTGGTACTTGGAATAATTCTTATCTCACGGACATCTGATGTTATGTTTTACCTGAACGATATACGGTAGCAGAGGCTTGAAATATTCTGGTGCGGTAACCCTCAGCCGATATGGAGTTCTCAAAAGAAGTATTCTCGATGAAACGTTTTGTTTTATCAACGTATCTTTTTCCTCTAGCACCGCTTCAATTACTAGAGGTCGTGCCGCATCCTCAGCGAGCTCGAGATCTGTTTTAAGATCGAACGTTACATCAGCACGGCCGTTAAATTCAACCACTTTCCTAGCGGGTGAAGAAAATACTGGCTGAAGCAATCCAGAGAAGAAGACGGCATTCGCGGAAATTGTCAACTCTCCTTGGACCGGTAGCCCATTGAAGTGCCTGTAATCAATACATGTTTTAGTTATTTGATATTGAATTAACTTTTACTTAAATAACATAGTAGCAAAATATATAGTCAAAACGCCGTCAATTATAAACTGGAACGAGCAATTTTTATGTGCGAATACCGAGTGTTTTCCTAATTTTTTTTTTTTTGATTTAGTTTATTATTTAAATTTTCTACTTGGAATCTCTTTGGCGTCCAAGAAAATACTACAGCGTTACTTTACTGACTGCGTGAATTGATACTCATTATATATATTATAAGTATACGTTTGATAGAACACTTTTATATTTTTAAACTTATACAATTATTCACAATTTGCGATCCGCCCCTGCACCCCATGAATGGAATCTGATAATGTACTGTTTATATTACCAATTTTTCGTGATTTATTTTCAAAAAAAATCTTCTAGTTTTTTCATTATAATATAGTCCAGGTTCCTCATGGCATTGCTCTTCTTATTCAACTGTTCGTAAAATTTCAACACAACGGGTTCGGCCATTATGAAAATTAACCCGGGCGGACACGTTTACAAAATGGTTATTCATGTCTGAATATAATCTATTTCAAAGTTTACTCTATGACAAAGCGAATGAGCAATAAAGAATGAGGAAAAAAATTGCACTGAAGATATGACGAACATTTTAGATCTAGCGTTGTGTTGAAGCACAATAAAGCGTAATTCGGAAATAAACTCGCTTCATTGAAAGGCCATAGGTAGATATCGCGGCAGATGGAATTTAAAGCAGAATACGCAAATATGTTTAAACTTGAATTTGTGTCTAATCAGAAGGAACTGGTTCTGACAAATTAACACTGGTTTTGAGTACAAAATGACAAGATTGCTAGATTACTGATATTTTAATATATCTAAATATCGCTAAATATTTCGTGATTGCATTTCAGCTTTATAGCGAACTACACATAACATGGATTGCCGTGAAATATTACAATAGCTTTGAATTTGACGCCGTAATAACTTCTTAAGGTTTAATATTATCAAACAAAGTCTATTACATTATTGTGTCTTGAATGCACTTTTATTAGATTTGAATGAAGAACGTAAAATGAATTTAGAATTAAGAATGAACAAATGAAAAATAATGCAATTAAGGAACTTCTGAAATTACCTACCTACGTGAAAGTATGATTGATAGCTCGTCCTAAACGAGTTATTGTATAAAATTGATTATTAATATGTTTACAGATTTTCCTTACCTAATACATATTGAAAAATATTTTTGAATACATATTGAAAAATATGCATAGGTAGTGTGATGATAAAATTGAATTACTATCGATATGTACGGTGACACACATCGTGACACATTGTCACTGAGTAACGTAGCCAAGGCCGAACGTTATTGTTACAACTTAGATTTTTAATCTCGAAAAGGTATTTAAATGTTCCGATTCCAGTAAGCAAAACCTGTTGTTTCAAAGTAATACTAACAACATGTAGAAGTTTATTACTAAACATATGTCAAGAAAGCTACCCTGTCAATTTTTCGATGGTGTCCGTATGTTTGTATGTATGTGTGTGTGAATGTATGTAAACTTCTTATAACTTTTGAACGGCCTGACCGATTGAAATGAACTATGCGGATTTCCAAAGTGTTTCATCAAACTTAGATTTCCTATGAATTTTAACTAATTTTGACCGGTAGATTTAGAGGAATCTCAAAAACAAACATTTTGAAAAACTGTTTTTTTTTGGAATAGCTTTTAAACGGCTTTACCAATCGATTTCAAAACCTATTCAGCTCTTAACCTTGAAACACCAAGTCGATCGCCGCCGATCCGATCAAAATCGGCTGATTCGTTCGTGAGATATCGTTAAAGAAAACGTCTTCCGGTAGACTGCCTCATACGGGTGATTTAGCCATAGTTGCCATGCTTGGTAGGGGGGGGTTGTCTACTGCAGTTTTTTATTATTTGAATTTTTAGCAGTTTCAGTTTCCTTTGTCATATCTTACGATAATCACAGAACGATATGGGGTAGTGGATATTCTTACACCGCCACGTCAATTTAAAATATAAGAGTCGATCGAGAAACGTATATACATACTTTGCTGTAACGTTGATGTCGAATCGTCCTTCGCTGAACAGTAACTCCTTCGGCATTTGCATGTCCATCTGAAACTTCGGCAACACATAGTCGGCTACCATGATGTGGCGCGAGTACTTCTGTCCGCGTACTTCCACCTGTTAAACAATATAATGAAGACGTAATTAACGTAGTTAACGTATTTAAGCATTTGTTTTACGTGGAAGAGCCATGCTGCAGCTGTACTGTGGTTGCAATACGAATGAGTCGACTCGACCGGGGTAGGATCACGCTCTAACAGAATACCATCGTAAAATAGCAGTTCAATGCTATACTGTGTTTCGTTAGAGCCGCAGACCCTTTTTGTACTGGAAACGGGGCATTCTATCTTAGTCCTCAGGGATGACGACGCATCTGCGTGATTCTTAATTGAAGATAAATGTAGATGTCTATGGGCCATAGCGTCCACTTAAGGTGGACTGTGTACTCGTTTGTCACCCTTATTCTACATAAAAATGTCATATAAATCTAATTATGAAAAGCACAATTGCTATCGCATTTCGTGTGTTTCAGTGTATTTTTTACAGGACGTAAATGTGACAAAAGGGCACACAATTCACTTGATAACAAGTGAATGTTGATTATTTTTATCTACGGTTTGGTGCAGTGTAGAGGGCTGTGTGCTTGTGTGTCCTGGTGTGGGTGCGTATGTTCAGGTTCGGGCGCGTCACCTGCACGGTCCACTGTCCGAGCGCGGGCTGGTCGGCGAGCGCGAGCTGCTCGGCGAACACGCCGCGGTCCAGCACTGCCGTCGCCCACTCGCGCACGGCTGACCCGCCGCTGTCCACCACGCTCACGTCCACCGTCGTGTTCAGCGGCAAAAGATATCTAAACAAATGCGTTCAATCCAGCTATTGTCTGCAAATTATTCTTATTTATAACAACCACTTGGCCGACTGCCATTAGGACAATAATTTTCAAAACCGAACGCTATTGGAAGTTATAAACTTGTCTCAAAAAACACTTACTTGCACATACTACCCGTACCTAACACATAAGTGATAACATTGAAAGCAGGCTGGGATATTGTAGTGTATTTCTCTTGTACCAAAGATCGACGAAACGGGAAAAGACCGTTGCCGGTCCCAGTAAATAAATTATTGCATAAGGCCTTAAGATCTGGATCCATTAGAAAACTCTGACAATTCTAGGAAGGGGGTCATGGCCCGGGGCGGCAGATTTTAGTGAACAACAATTTGAGAATTTTTTTTTTAAATTACGTTAGGTAAAATCTCGTAAATCGGAAAAATAGCTACTACTGAATAATTTTAATTAACATATAACGAACATAGTAGCATTGAAACTGAAAATAAAGATAAGCTATAGATGACACAGCCCACATAATCTGAATTCATAATACGGCACCATCTGACCCTTGGAAGTCGAGTGTCAACCTTTGGAAGGAGATGAAAATAATAATTATAACATAATATACATAAAATATATATTAGAATTAAAATATATAGGGCAACCCGCCACTAGATGGAGTGACGACCTGGTAAGACGTGCAGGAAGTCGATGGATGCAGGTGGCTCAGGACCGTGCTTTGTGGCATACCTTGGGGTAGGCCTATGTATAGTGGACTTGTGAAGGGCTGTAATGATGATGATGATGATGATACATAAAATAAGATTTTTCCCAAAAATTTTTGCTTTGCACACAGAGCAAAATTATTTACTCTATCGAATGCTATACGCACGTGGATACGATATTAATATCACTGGAATTATATTGATATTCAAAACTATAAAATTAGGAAAGTACAGCACTTATATGTGCTGTACTTTCCTAATTTTCTTCCTCCTCCTTTTCCCCTCATATAGTGATTCAAAAGTTTGAAGTACAAACAGTAGATTAAAATAAAGTATCTTTACTATAGTAAGACTGTTGTAAGAAACAATTCATGCACGATTGCTTGGCTCAGTATAATATTTCACAGTTCACTACAACCTTCGACTTATTCAACCGAAACAATGTAAAATATTTGGTTCACTAACATTTATTGGTGTCCATTCATTACAGTCTATCAAAAGGCTGAACATAGGCGTCCCCATGGATTGGTTCATAGCGCAGATATTTGTCGCAGTTGCAACGCTTGGTAGAAACAAAATTGGTACTTCTTCACGTCGAAAGTATTGTACGGGACGTCAGTAGATTACTAATGGTTATGATGACAAAAGACGATAAACCTTTAATACAGAAAAATTGATATTTCACATTATGTTACTGTTTTTGATTTTTTATAATCTCTTTTTACTATTGTTAGCCCCTTATTTATAATTAACAGAGTCCTTGTCCTCGAAAAAGACAATAGTTAAACATTCGAAATGTTTATAAATGATTCATGGAACGGGGTAACGGTTAAAGACCATTATCACTGTGTATTTTCGTTAGAGAGAAATTTGTGTTTTTGTAAGGATACCCTTTACCTAGGTAATGGTAGCTCTGGCCCTTAGACTTCTATTCTCTAATACAAATGCGTTGCCACCCCTGAGGACTAATACGCAATACCTCTTTATTAGAAAACAGTGTCTTCTTACTTATGATGAGAAACAGGAGCTATTTTACATTTGAATTTCGTGCAAGGGCTGTATTTTCTCGATCCAGTCGATCCATTCATGCTGCAGCCGTAATACACTACATTCTACCACGTAGGTACCATGTTCAATAATTATTGAAAGTTGCCAAACAAAAAAACCGGATCAGTGACGGGAAGCGGCTATTATACACAGTTGTCTCACAGAACACTTTAACTCGTAGCGGAGTATGTGTTACTGTATTACATTATCGTCTAGTATTGCAGACTGTCTAGCTAGCTATAATAGCTTTTTACAGGTTGTTATTTTTGAGTTTTATTATTCAACCAATCGCATTCCGTGTGGAAAGTTATTGTAATGGGTCCGATTTTGCAAATTGGAAATTTTAACATATCTCCACGTTTCAAGGTCTTTAGAGTCGAATGGTATGGTTTTTAAGAGGATGTCCGTGTGTGCACATGTATGTATGTTCGGATTCAATTTTCGCCTCGTGTATCTCGAGAACAGAATGATATTGACACGGGACCAGCTTCATTGAACGTATAATTATTAACTTAGACCTCATTAAATGTTGAGCAAAATCGGTCAAGCCGTTTTTTGTGCCGAATGAAAAATTGTATAAAATATTAAAAAATATGATTATTTTTATTCTTTCCACTGGGAAGTTAGTCGTGTGGGCCTTTCGGGTCGCACCTAGACCGCTTTTTTATTATTTTAGTTGTTATCAGGCAGATGTAGTTGCCCTTATTCTGTTTTAGTTTCCCTCTGCCGCCTCGTAGGGCACCCACGGGACGATACGGGGTAGTAGATGATATTCTTACACCTCCATTACACGGTCTAGATTGAAATATTAAATGAACACCACACATTTAGCAAGTCTCTAGGATTTACAATGTCATGTAATATTTTAATTAACTACAAATTACTTTCCTTATAATCCTTTAATGGAATCCTAATCCTAAATATTAGATGACTAAGTAATAAATTTTATCAAATTGATTAGTTTAGCTTAAGACTAAGCTTAAACACCACCAATTGAACAAGTTTTATTCAACATTGTTCCATTATATCTTGATTACCTTATATCTTTAAATTCAATAAAATTAAATACAAAATATTATTTATTTCACTAAAAAGACGACTAGAAAATGTTGACAAAACTAATGAAAATTTTGAATGATGAACCAATTTAATTAGTAAAGCTCTTAGTATATTAACCACTCAGACCAATAAAGAAATTAAGACAGCGCTGAGTAAGTTTCAACGTCGGCTAATAATCTTCGGCTCACCAGAAGTCTCCAGCTGACTGAGGTGAAGTTTTTTGTTACAGTGTCATTTAATTGAGAAGTTAGTTTTTAAATAAAAGTTTATCAGTTTTTAGAATATTATACTAATATATAAAACAATGCCTCGGTGATTTGCCGTTTAATTGTTTGCACATTTCTAACTCTATTTTAAAATTTTGTACTTTAAGGTTATCTGTGGATTGGTTTAAATATAAATAATCTAATTTATTTAAAATATAACTAATAATACGGAAAGAAACATTAATCTCTACATTTTTGGAACAAATTAATTATCCCCGCCACGAAATCTGTCAATTACTCATTTTTAAGTGGCGCCCCTCTGGTGGCATCACGCAAACAATCGTCAACTTGTAAAAACACGCATCAACGTCTTAGACCATTTAACCCAAATGGCCTGAGATCAAGGTACATACAGTACATTTTATATTATATACATTTAAAACAATTTCTAATCAACTACATAGTTTTAGATGCCACAAATGCGTCGAGCTGTAAAATTTTACTGGCTGATGAAGAATAAAAAAAAAGAAAGATTTGTGCGTGAGTGCGTTTTAATAAGTTAAGCAAGGTTTCCGAGTCAAATGAAATGTACGCAGCACTCTATCTTTCATCATTTGATTCAGGTAAGCTAAGTCATCGGTTTTAATAATTAAATTGAATGTAAAGGCTATTGTAATCAAAATAGCATAAAATGACGTCATATATAATGTTTTGTAGCGTATTTGTCGGATTTTGGAGACAATTTGACCTCAAAATTGCATAATAAACGATTTACACATCTTCATGGTTAATATCATCAGTTTTCTACAGTAGCAACAGCCGAAAGATCTTTTCAGAAATACTTTCTTTAGAGGAAGAGAACCCCCCACCACAATAAAAACAAGTCTCACAGCAGCACAAGTGAAGGAAAAAATTCGAATTGTTTCTTTGTAGTGATTATATCATATTCAAAAAATCGATTAAAAACGTACATTTACAGGTTTAGCATCGACAGTGATGTAGACCGATGTATGGAAGAAAGAGTCGGGCTCCATTAGCCCCCCCCCCCTAAATTGTTGGTATCCGCTCTCAATTTCAAACAGACCTAAAGAACTAAATAGAATAAGTAATTTAAATAAAACTGTTCATTTGCGGAACAATACAACACTGTGTCGATTATTTGTTAGTCGACGGAGGAAAGGATTTCGAGACCTTTCTTGGAGAGCGTTAGCTATGCTCGGGTTTTTCCTATGAATAGAATACTAGAAAAATAAAAAATGATATGTAAAAACAGATATATACGAGGAATATTTTACAACCGAAGAATCACAACAATGACATTACTCTTTTAATTTAATTTTGCCTAAACAATCCATAATACCACAATTTCTACAATTATTCAAATTGATACTTAACACGTTTCTAAAATGGGCATTTCTATACCATTGCTCCAATATGTTATGTCGAAATAACTGTAATGAAAAATTGTAATAAAATAAAATCAATCATTCGAAAAATATCAAGTACATACACGTTCTGTAAATTAAGATTGTAAAAAAAAAACAACCTGAATTCTATGTTGGAAACACTTTATGTAGATTGAATACAGTAATGACTTTGACAGTAAATTGCTGCTGTGTTTCGTATGGTGAGTGTAGAGAACCTAAGACCCTTTATACTAGAAACGAGGCATTCCATCTTTGTCCTCAGGCGTAACAATACATCTGCATTTTGATAATTACTTGAGTATAAATGTAGATGTCTATGAGCCACAGCATCTACTTACCACCAGGTAGACTGTGTGATCTAAGTAAAACAATGGCAAACAAATCTCAACAAAATCCATTACCCTATCTAGATCCAGGGGATGGAAGAGCAAAAAGATATTAAGCTACCTTGTAGCCTCCGATAGATGGCGGTAAAACTGTGTATAACTCCGATTTTCCAATGCCTACTTAGGCATTTTTATACAAACGTTACACACTAGGAATTTCTCCCTGTACCGTGAAGACGTTTTGCAAAGATATACTGTATAAGGATAACCATCCAGACACGAAACAATTATTTATATCCCATACAAATACTCATTCTGTTCGGGAATCGAGCTTGCGGCCATAATCATCTCAATATTTTTGTAAAAAATATGTAAAAAAAAGTATTCAGCCCCTCATAATGTACATTGTCATCACCTGTCACAACAACCTACTTAGTTTTAGTAAGTACACATACGTAAAAGGTACACCTTCGTAACATACTTTAATTTTGCATGCATATTATTATATATTATACACTTCCATAAATAAGGCTTGATATATTGCTATCTTTTGACTACTTGGACGTATAGGTGGGTGGGATTAAGTGTAAAATAAACTCATAATTCGAACCCACAACTGTCATTTAATCTAAAACTTACAATTGACACTTAGCTGCACGGTGGCGTTGTACTGACGTCCGTCGGGCATGGCGCGGTTCCAGACCACACAGCGGAACACCGCGCCGTCGTCCTCGCGCTTCGGCATGAGCACCAGCGTGGCCACCGAGGGCTCCGCACGGGTCCGCCCGTGCTCGACGGCCGCGTCCAGCGCCACCGGTGAGCCCTCGCGGTACCATCTGAAAACGGACATACGTTATCACCTTTCCGTTATTAGATTAATTGCAATTCATATTGGTAGACTTCACGTGAGTCGGTGGAAATTTTTAAGATGTACCTAAAATAAACAGGGATAATGAAAACGCCAGGATTTACCGAACACGAACGAATATTTGAAATTTTGAAAACAATTTTAACTGAAAATAGTATTGGATTTCTATACGATTTGTATTGAAATATTAATTTCATAATTACACATAGTTAATGTTATTAATGTATATATAATAAAAAATTGAGGCCTTCAATTACATGTAAGTACCAAATTTATTTTACGACGTCAAATACAAACAATACTAGAGGCACCTAATAAATATTAACATTAAATTATTAAAATTAATAAACATTAAAAGCCGTTTTAAAAAATCAAAAGAGTAAATTTTGAATTCTGTA
>DWHP01001091.1:0-17002 GCA_018247895.1 Parnassius honrathi
AAAACATATAATTTAAACGAGGAAACCTTGTAATTTTGCGTTTTTTTTTTTTTGTAATAATACTCCTCTTAATTGCAATTTTAAATGTTGATTTACCACGTATTCAAGGCGTACATCATAAGGAATCCTAGATGTCTTGAGTATAAAATATATTTCAAAGACATGTGAAATTCGCTAATACGAATTGGGACAGTGTGACGGACAGCTTCTTGCCCTAAAACCTAAGAAATAAGAAAAATCCGGTATTAAGACTATTACTCTATATAGAAGTAGTAAGTAAATTAGTTTATAAAGTTTCTTCTAGTAACTGATTAGCCATAAATATTACAGTTATCAATATTTTAAAACTTGCATTCGCTGCTAATGCGACTAAAAAGGATTGTATTTTACCAAAAGTATTTATCTGCAGATGTTTTAGTAGTAACAAAAGACTCCCTTCCCTAAATTACGTGACATGGCGTTAACACGAACTAACATAATACTAAATATATAGGTTTTTTTCTTCAAATATGAATTTTTCTTATATAGTAAGTGGATGCTGAGTAATATCAAAATGCAGATGCGTTGTCACCCCTGAGGACTTGATGGTGCCTCGATTTCGGTAAAACGGGTCTCCGGTTCTCTATACTCACCATACGAAACACAGCAACATCAAGCTGCTATTTTACGCTAGTACCTCGAAGCCCGAACTTGAGTATACTTATGTCTGATTTTTTTTGACTTGTTATTTATAAATTAAGTAGTTATTTTGCTAAATTAAAAACATATTATTTATAAATAATAGTGTTTATTATGTTACAATTAACATAACATTACGTACAGTATTCATTATTACAATAGGTGTATTCACGGATTCCACTCTAGGTAACTTTGTCATAACATTATAAAATTTTTAATACAATAAGGCACGTTTATTTCAAACGGAAGGCACTTTAGATCAATCTCTTTCCTATTGTCATTTGGTCTTTTTCTTATAATATTACAATTAACTTTTATTATAATGAGGAAATAGCATGTATAAACACGCAAAATATTTTATCGATAAGTAAAAGAACTGTACATGGTATAAGTAAGTTTTTTACCGATTTCTTCGCGTCATAAAACTGATTTCATTCAATGAGTAATGTTGACGTCATAGAATACTATAATACATACATTTGACGTAAATATAAGAAATCGTTAATATTGCAAGTATCTAATAGTCCAACTGGATTGTGTAAAGAGCCCACAGTCAATCTTCTGGTAAGCGGATGCTGTGACTCATAAGTACCTATATTTATTTTCGATTAAGAAAATTCAGATGTGTTGTCATCCCGAAAGATGTAATCCCTCGTTACCAGTAAAGAGCGTTTCTGGTTCTTATTCAACATATGAAACACAGCTGGATTATATTGCTATTGTTAACTGTGTGCGAGCATGGTCCTTCTCCGGTTGAGCCGACGTTTTGTGTTGTAACCATTATATACTTCTACGTGGCTCTACCTTGTATAATTCTTTTCATAATAAATTATTGCTAAGTAAATACCACTAATGCAAAAAAGTTTTAAGTACTACGCAACAATAATTGAAAGTAATTATCCAATAATTTAAAGATAAAAACTTGTAACTTGCTACAAATCCAAATCAAGTCATAGAGAGCTTAGCTTAGAATTTATCTTAAAACTTCATATACATATCGATAATAATGATATAATCATTTTTGTTGTTGATGTATTTTAGAATATATGATATCTGGAGGCTTAAAACCATTTTGAGGTAAGTACTAATCTGTAATAGATACCTAACATTACATTGACTAACATATTCAACAAAATACTTTTCTACGTATAATTTATTAACACTATATACAATATAATAAGGTACAAATTTAGCACTTTGTTGATGCTTTTATATGATAATTATGTTTATATAATTAACTTGCTTTATTTCTCAACGTTTACTTTTTTTTAAATGATACATGAACTTTAAGAAACATATAACTAGAGTTCAAAATTAAGTGCTCCTTTAAAAAAAAACTAAAATTATTTTAGACATTACATCCTTACACTAGTTTTAAAGAGTCATAACAAAACAAAGAGTTCTATAAACGAGATTAATTTAGAGGTAGGTACACACTACGGCACTCTCTAAGCGAAAGCATTTTTTTATTATAGAGACAATAAAGATATATAATCCAAGTGATAGCAAGTGGTTATTACAGTTCACAAAGAACTGCAGTCGATTTCAAACAAAGACAGCAGAAGCGTTTTTTCCCTTAAGGACTAAGATAAAATGCCTAGCAATTTTTAATACAGTCAGTTGGTGGTTTTTGCAAGAAGAAACAAAAGTTGCATATTTTAGAACTGATTCGAAATTCTGTACACAAATAAACAACGTAGTTATTTTTATTATGACTCAAAGGTATTTCACAAGTAGAAATATTTTTGATAGCGATACATCAGCTTTTAAAATAGATCCCCTACTAATCAGAAATAAGTTTGAAGGCGATACCAGCCCATACGGATTTCTAAACAGCAAAGGGACCTTTAACATAGTAAATTATGAACATTAAATATCTGTACTTGTTTATACACCTTTTATTAGCATTACAAATCGTGTATTTGAAACCAACATATGTGCTCTAGTGTGTACCTATCTTTATTTTACAGTTGCCTTACATCTGCTACTTAGGGCGAGTATAAATAATTATTTCCATCATGCCCCTTAATGAGCAGTTGCTGTCATAGTTCGCAAAAAGACACTCGTGTGTATAACGGTTAACACTTCAAACACTGTAATACAATACTTCAATTTTTCTAGTTCCTTCTCACAAATAGGTGAAACCTGTGTTTACACGGCCAATTCGTTGTACGGTCGACGGCCATTGTTTGGGTCAACGCTGCGCTCTGACATCCCGTTGAGCCCATTTCCAATGTGCCCACGGGAACTCAACTGTCAGAGATCTGATAACAGACGTTCTTAATTAGCTTTGTACTTTTTATATAAAACTAAAGTTATAATTAATAACACGAACAAACAGCCAACTGCAGGGTGCATTCTAGTATACAAATGCAATAAATTTCAAAGATATGTTACGCTGAAACAATATAATATGTGAACATACCCACAAATATTATTTACGAACTTTAAATCAATACATATATTTGAAAAATTATGATTGTATCGGAGTGGAGTGGCGGTTTAAGAATATCCACTACCCCAACCCCATGGGTGTCATACAAGGCGACAAAGGGAAACAGAAACAGTGATGGGCAAGTAGAGGATATTCTAACACCGCCCCTACATGGCTAAAATTACCTAATAGTAGTTAAATTAAGATTAGTTTTATTAAATTTGTAGTATTTTGTTATATTAGTTTTAACATTAGAGAACATAATTACTCAACCACGAAGCTCAGAACATCGGAGTTTTGATTTCGGTGTTGGAATCTTAGTTATGTGTTTATAACATTGCTGATCTTATCGTATTAGATTTTTTTACAGAATACGGGCGTCAAACGAGCGTACAGTCCATCTGATAGTAAAGGTGAGCCGTGGCTCATAGATATCACAGTAAAAAGGGTCTCCGGTTCTTTACACTCACCATAGGAAGTACAGCAGTATTAAGCTGCTATTTTACACTGCTATTTTGCGACAGCGTGGTCCTTCCTTGGTCGAATCGACCCATTCGTGCTCCAACCATGATATAGCTGCAACATAGTTCTACTAACTTCTATATTAACAGCAATACATGTGTCTATTTGTGCAAAGTTCTAATATAATTACGCCATTACAAAACCGCGTGGTCAGAGAACATGGACGAATCATCGCGGGTAACGTTCTAGAACCAGCATAAGAAAATCCATCATCCCATTTAGTTTCGTGAGTGATGCATGCTTAAAGACTAATACGGAAAATTCCAAAAAGACGTCATGGCTTCCAGAAGGATTGTACAACCATCCTGTATTACCTCAACGTAAATTTAAAAACCAGCGCTGGGATCAGCGTCAATGGTACGAGACGTCCCGTACAGTCAATGTGGCAAGCGTGATGAATATGGCCACTCCTCCTTAAAACGTGAGAGGTCCACGTGCCCCTATTAGTCCAGCGGTGGACTTAGACAGACTGAATAACTTATGTACCTACACTGGTAATGCTGTTCTCAATCACCAATGGGTTAAATTTGAGTTTATTGTTCATAGATAGATTCTCTATACTCAATCAGTCGTGGCCATCAACCAACAAAGTATATAGCGAAGGGTAGGTTAGCGTTTGGAAAAAACTTGCAGAGTATACCCCTAGCGCTCGTTTATATTATATTATTAAAATTACCCATTGTTTCCTGTTGTAACTCAAGTTTGTACGCCGGGTTATCATATGGAGGCAGCGATGACTCCCGAGGAGCAGATGGCACAGCTGAAATAAGAAGTAAATAGTTTATCACACATAAATCGTAAATTATCTACTTTGCTAGAAAAGAGGAGAAAAAAAGACCAAGGGGAAGTTGATATTCGGAACATTTAAATATGTTCTGAATCTGAATGTTATATCCACTATATTCAAAAAAACGAAGCTCCTTCCTTTACTAAATAAAAAACGTCAGTCAGTTTTTAAATCTATATTGTTTTATGTGAAAGTAAGTGTGATAGGTAATCATGCGGAAAACTATGGAAATCTGGGATAAAGGGTTTCATATTGGGGGGAAAAGGGTGGCAAACTTGCGATATGCGTAAGATACTGTACTTCTTGCAATATTTTATGAGGACATGGAGGAGCTGCTGTATTAACTAGAATTAGAAAGTGAAGAGCTAGGTCTGTCAATCAACAGGTATAAAACAAAACTCATGGTTGTAGACCAGGCTAACAAACTTTCCAACACTTGCAGCATTGAAGAGATCGACATTCTGGAGAATTCTATATACTAAGGATCTCGAATGAGGGCACTTGCGTCCCCAAAATTACACGCAGATTATTAATAGCTAAGGATGCGATGACCAGGCTGACAAACATCTGGAGAAACAGAAGGATAACAAATAATACTAAATTACGCCTAGTACTGTAAGCGTCAAAGAATAGGAGAGAGTTGAAGCGTTCGAAATGTGGTGCTAAAGGCGAGTGCTACGAATACCGTGGACTGCGATCCACATGTCTTCAGCGCATCCTCAGCTTTTTGGTCATATCTCTCGCCGCGGGGACGAAAGTATTGAGAAATTGATAGTTGTTTGAAGTGTAGAGGGAAGAAGGCCCAGAGGTAGATCTCCAACCTGGTGGTCTGACCAAGTCAAAGAAGTCGGTGCGCTAAATTTCTACGACACTCTCCGTATGGCCAACGATAGGACTCGATGGAGACAGATCATACATAACAAGCTTACTCTCCGTAATGGTGATCACGATCCTCAGTCATGAGGGACCGACTAGAGAGAGAGAAGGATGATAAACGGACCGTCATTCTGTTCACCTGATGGCATGAGAAACAATTGAAATCTATTCTCAATTTAAAACCAAAATGCAGATGCGTTGTCACTCTTGAGAAAAATGATATAACGCCTCATTATCACTTTAAAGGGTCTCCTGTTCTCTACACTCACCGTAAAGCAACATTATGCTGTTATTTCACGGTGGTAATTTCTATGTGTTCTATGTTTAAAAACAAAATTACAAAAAAGGGAAAAAATCCGGATCTCACTAACTGCACTCTTAGTCTTGCCTTATTATAGCTAATGACGATATCAATGGTCATAAGTTTTACCTATCAATATTCATTGAACTTACGTGTTATAGGCACGGAGCGTGGTCGATGCCGTCGTACTACGACTAACAGAAGCAGCAGTGAAGTGAGAGCGCCGAGGGCCGCTATAACGCCAACCACCACCAGTGCGCCGTAATAGTCGCCGCGCGGAGTTCCACGCCCGCCGGTTACCGAAGACGCTTCTATCACATCTGTAATGTACGTTATCATTATTTCACACCTGATAATATAAATACTACAATGTACATCTTTATTTTGGTCACGTAGTAATTGTGTAAGACAATCCATCGCCCCATTTCGTTCCATGGCAGCCGTGAGAGACTGTCGTCTCTTACGGCACATTGACATATACATATATTACTAGCGTTAAGGCCGGGCCGACCGAACAACTAAAACGGACCAGTGCGCTGACCCTAAAATTACAGTTTAGGGCCCACGCGAATCGGTCGACAGTAGTGCGCGCGCAGGACAGATTTGCCTGTCATAAATATGTCTATTTGCGTGGTAAAAGTATGAAAAAATTACGATACAAAGATTTTAAAAAAAACATGGGATATCGTATCATCGGTAAATAACCTTAAATTAATTTTGTTACCATTAAATTATAATATAAACGCATTTTTAAAGTTTTATTTTACAGTTAGTTTAGTTCGTTACCAAGATTAGGCCAGGATTGGATTCAGACCCTCAAAAATATTGTACATGGAAAATAAAATTATACTTTTTTTTAAAATTATATCACGCTTGACGTTTCATGTTTCTTTTTTCCCATGTGTCAGGATTTTGGCGTCACACGTCTAGTTTATCTCTAAGTTTCGTTTTCAGACGATTTTATTTTTATTTCTGTTTAGTTTTTGTCTAAAGAACTTAGTGTAAGTTAAATTTAAATATTGGTACCTAATATACTTTATATTCAATAAGGGTAAAACGAAAAGTGTACAAAAGAAACCATATCTGCTTATTTGAATCTGAAAATCTGATTCATAAAATATTTTGAAATTCTGTTTTCAAACCATTGATTCCGGAGCATAGTTTTTATCGTGGTAGTCCCTCATCATAGTTGTATCATGGATTCAACATAAATGCATCGATTGACCAGAAAGGGAGCTAATTCTAATTTTATTAAACGCGGTACTCATGTACAATACAGAAATTCTCGATATCGTAGGGTTAATATTACTATGTAAAAGAACCCAATAATAATACATTCAAGTCGACTTTTAGGTAAAATTATAGTATTTTCGCTTAGTATTATTACGATACTTTAAACCACAAGCTATGAAATAATGGTTCAGTTAGGATAACTATACTACGAAATCCGACCCTGGTTACGTCGTGTTTGATATGACGTTTGTATTACGACAGATGCGCTACTTTTTCTAGTATGAAACAGTTATGAGTAAAATATTTAGATGGACCTATCCTTCCTTTTGAAATCATTCGACGACAATATGAATAAATCAGATAAATCTTATGGCTTCCGATAGATGGCGGTGTAATTATATCGCTTTTTTTATAGAATAATGGTGACAAACGAGGTAAGTAGATGATGTGGCCCATATACATCTACATTTATCCTTGATTAAGAATCAAAACGCAGATGCGTTGTCACCCTTGAGGACTAAAATGGAATGCCTCGTTTCCAGTAAAAAAGCAGCAGTATAAAGCTGCTATTTTACGCTGAAATTCTGTGAGAACGTGGTCCTTCCCCGGTCGAGCCAACTTATTCGTGCTACAACCATAATATACGCCTGATGCTGTGATCATGTCATCCGTCATGTGACAGAAAACTACTGGACATGGCCTCTTCCATTATTGACGGGATTTTCAGCAACGCCACGTTTAGTTAGCAGTTTTATCGCAGTACCACTCACGCCTGTCACCCAGAGGGGTAGGCAGAGACTACAGACTTCCATTTGGCACGATCCTGACACACCTCTATCGCCTCCTCCACATCCATATACCTACGCATACATGCTCGTCGGTTAAGGATGCTCTTAATTTAGCCCATTTTCAATATATCACCCATTTGTTCCATAAACTTTCGCCTTAGACGTCCCTTTCCGACTCTGCCGTTCACTTCTTGCTTTATCACTCTTTCCTGGTTCATTCTTTCTACATGACCAAACCATTCCTATCTTAATCCTGGTTACAACTCCATCTTGCAAACCACACTGTTCTCTTAATACGTTATTTAATAAATATTATTCTCCGTTACTATGTATAAACATCTATATTACATAGGTATATATTTAATAACATATTATGTTCATTTATTAATTTCTTCATTACAGTCTATCAAGGCCCACTACAAGGAACATAGATTCAGGGGGTATTTGCCACAGTTGCCACGTTCGACAGATTTGTTAGAGACTGCAGTTTTTATAAGAAAGTTCTGCTTATTTCCTAGTTTATTTCCTTCTGTCGCTACTTACGACATCCACGGGAAGATATGGGGTAGTGGATATTCTTACTCAGACACTAAATGGTCAACTGATATTTGTAATTGAAAATAATGAGTTAAACTTACTGTCTATGGGCTCATGCGAATCCTCCGGTTTGGTATGAATTTCCACAACATTACTTGTTTTAACTTTTCCGTTCGTTAGGAAGAGCTCAAGCCACACTCGGCACCTAAAACAGAAAAGAATTTGTGAATATAAATCAACTATAAATAAACAAAGACATCTTTTTTTTTCATTCATTCATTCGCCATTAATTACGGCCTATCAAAAGTTTACTTCTGAACGTAATTTCTTATGCATACGCGCAAACTTTACATTTAAATTAAACTAAATTTTACGGATTTTGTCGCGTATTACCTACCTACCTACCTATTTTATATTCCCGTATATATAATTTTTTAATTTTTGGTCAGACCTAAGCAGGCCGGATAACAGATCGGCTAATCTGAAGATAGCCGTGATTAACTATGGCATTGGGACGTCGAACACCTCAGTCCCCCCGGGTGCTGTAAAGTACTTGAAATATAGGGAATATATAAAATAAGTTAATATACGTGATAAAATTCTTAAAACTTATTTTCATTTAAATTCTGAATATATGCTTCAGTAGGGGGTTTTGGCATAGTTGTCATTAGTTTAGTCACCGCAGTTTTTAGTGTTTTGAGTTTTTATTAGTCACTTCCACGGCATGACGCTGGTAAAGTACGGCCGACGTTCTTGGCGAGTATGAACACATAGGCTCTGCGAACTTTAGCGCATGTACACTTGTGAAGATAACTGTTATTGTAATTTGTTTTAATATACCAATGTACGAATAAAATTTCTCTAATAGTGTGACCAATTAGTACAAATAAAATAAATATCAAATATCACCTTGGAGACAGAAAGCTACTACAATAACATATAAATTAAAGATTCAATTTCGATACCTCACCTTTCGATAGTGGCAAATTTTTATTACAACACATATTATTAATTACATCAAACATTTTTTATATATTGACACTTATTACTATTTAATCACTGTCACTGAGGGAGGAAATTCTTAACATAAAGTCTCCATGTGTACCATGTGAGGTACTTGGCACGGGTTCATCATCGTAATCGTCTCTCTCACTTTCCGAATCTGAAACTGTATTAATGATGAAGAACTGTTCCGTCATTTTGTCAACAATATGGTCGCTCTTCCTATATTCATCTTCGATCTCTTGCACTTTTCTGCACATAGCACTCCATTCTTCCTGACCCTTTTTCCTGTATGTATGTATGCTCCATTGTCCGAGTTACGTTCCAGTCGACGTTTTTAGCGGCTACGTGCCCTTTAATGTCAGCCCACGCCATCTCGATGGGGTTTAAATCGGGATAATATTTTTTTTATAGGATAGGATGACAAACGAGCACACAGTCCACCTGATGTTAAGTGGTTGCCGTGGCCCATATACATCTACATCTATCCTCGATTTCGAATCAAAATGCAGATGCGTTGTCATCCGTGAGGACAGAGGTGGAATGTATCGTTTCCAGTAAAAAGGGTCTCCGGTTCTCTACACTCATCATACGAAACATAGCAGCATTAAGCTACTATTTGAGGCTGGTATTCTGTGAGAGCGTGGTCCTTCCCCGGTCGAGCCGACCCATTCGTGCTACAACTATACTACTAATATAACTGCAGCATGGCTCTATCACGTAAAAAACCTCCTACAAGATACAGGAGTGTACAAGCATGATGTTGAATATGATTTCTCTAACATAGAATAAGCATGAAGATCTATGAAAGCTTGTGTAAAAAAACATATAGCTGATATGAAGCACAAACGCTCCGGAAGTCTGCAATACATCAACACGTTCAAGATCGACCCAATCATTAATTTAAGTTGATAGACCACAAATCCTTAAACATTGGTTTTATTCCATAGGTAGTTTAAGAACTTCCAAATATAATTGGTCTCCACTTATTACGCTTGATTTTTACTACTATTGCTTAAGATTTGAAATTAACTGTCTAGAATCAACAAGATACTACTTTACTTAAATATATATATATATAATTACAACTCGATCGAATCATCGATCTGCGTACCTCGAGTTGGAGTATATTTTTCTCGTATTTTCATAGTTGACAGCATCACCTAGTTCACATTCGTTCTGAACGTTCCATGCCCTACGAAAATAACTTTTTAATATCGAATAACACCTTTTTAAAATGCCTGCATTTGATTACTTGGGTAAAGTTACGAAAAAAAGACCTGCTACATGTCACTTCAACAGTGACATGTAGCAGGTCTTTTTTTCGTTCTCCTATGACATTTTTGCAATGGAAAAAGATAACTGCGCCCAGCCTTGATTTGGTCGCTTCCGCAAAATTGCATTACATCAAAAGCAGGAGGATTACCAGGTCTGGGCTCGCGCATCAACGTCTCGGGATGTAAATACCAGCATACAAAACAAGTATAATTCTGCTTCCAGGTCTTTCAAAAGTGTCATTGTCAAGGCAAAGTCAGAGCACATCGGCAGAATTGACGAGAAACTTTTTCGTCTTCCTTCGGGAACACGTGCATTCTGGTCTCTCGCCAAAGCTGTCCAAGGGAACTTCTGCCAACCGTCTCTTCCATCTCTCACAGAGAGCATGACTCACTGGCCCATGCCGCAAAGGACAAAGCTGATCTACTGGGCTCTCTCTTAACATCCAACTCGACTCTTGATGATGGGGGGAACACACCGCCGACCATCCCGCGTGTGAGTGCTCCATGCAGGATGTGCTGTTTGTCTAACGCTCGGTGCACAGAGTAGTCCTCTCCCTGGACTTCAACAAGTCGAGTGGGCCTGCTGGCGTCCCTATTGTGCTGAAGACGTGTGCTCCGGAGTTGGCACCGGTCTTAACGCGTCCTTTCCGGTACTCATACTAAGCTTAGGCCCGTCTGTTATCATGGAATTTCATTCCAGCCTTCGTGCAAACGATCCCTAAAAATGGTAACCGCTCTGATCCATCTAACTATAGGCCTATCGCCATCACCTCCTTGTTCTCTAAAATAATGGAATCTATTATTAACAGCTAGCTCATGCGGTACCGTGAGGATCGACAGCTGATTATTGACCGCCAGTACAGTTTCCGTCGCGGTCGTTCAGCTGTTGATCTTCTAGGTTACCTAACTCATAAATGGGTAAAGGCAGTATAACCTAAGGTGGAGGCGTTAGCCGTTAGTTTGGACATAGCAAACGCCTTCAATCAGGTTTGGCACAAAACGCTTCTTACAAAGCTTCCTTCCTATGGGCTTCCCGAGAAATTGTGCAATTGGATCACCAGTTTATTTGCGGATCGGATGGTAGTAGACGGTGCATGCTCCGATTACAAGTCCATTAACTCTGGTGTTCCACAAAGTTGCGTGCTATCACCAACGCTGTTTCTTCTGCATACCAATATGTTGCAAATCGGTAGCATTCACTGCTATGTAAACGACAGCACTGGTGATGCTTTATACACCGGCCGTGCCAATATTTCTCGGGAAAACGTCGCTGAGTACCAGGACAAACTTGCGTCTGAAGTCGAGACTTTGTTAAACAAAATTTCAGACTGGGGGCGACTCAATCTAGTCCAGTTTAAACCCCAGAAGACACAATTTTGCGCTTATACCGCCAAAAAGAACCCCTTCGTCGTATTACCTTAGTTTCAAGGCACTCTCTTTGTTGCCACAACCAGTATCGGAATCCTCGGTGTTGACATATCGTGTGACGTGCAATTTCGTGGTCACTTGGAAGAGAAGGTCAAATTGGCCTCTAAAAAGCTTGGCGTGCTCAGCAGAGCGGGACAGTATTACATGCCGGCACACCACCTGCAACTTTACAAGGCGCAGTTTCAGCCGCACATGGGAATACCGTTCCCACCTCTGGGCCGGGGCTCCCCAGTGCCAGCTCCTTCTATTTGATCGCATCCAGCGTAGAGCAGTTCGAATCGTCGACAACCGAGCTTTTTCCGATCGGCTTGACTCACTAGCACTGCAAGGAGATGTTGCATCTCTTTGCGTATTTTATCGCATCTACCACTGTGCTCAGAGGAATTGTTCGGACTAATTCCAGCTGCACAGTTTCACCATCGCACACTGCGACAAATCTCGCGATACCATCCATACCATCAGGATGACTGGCGGTCCACCACTAAACGATTCAAAAGAAGTTTACTTCCTCGCACAACTTCTTTGTGGAATCAACTACCACCTGATATTTTTCCGGACCGATACGACTTAGGGACCTCCAAGAAAAGAGCCTATTCTTTTTTAAAAGGCCGGCAACGCATCTGCAATCCCCCTGGTGTTGCAGCTGTTCATGGGCGGCGGTAATCACTTACCATCAGGTGAGCAAATGCTCTCTTATAAAAAAAACAATATAGTGAAATATCAAACGCCAGTGGTAAATGCGGCTTTATAGCCCTAAGAAGCGACAACCAATGGCGAAGAAAGGTTCTCAAGTAACAGTTTTGTAGCAGTAAGCAAAATATAGGGCGGTCCCTCACTAGACTGATAACCTGATGAAATTGAAATTCTTTTGTCAAATTCTTTCAGGAGATCTATGTTCGACAGGGGACTTGTGAAGGGCTGTAATGTAATCATTATAGCAGTAAAAAAGTTTTATATGGTATATAGATATTATGGTTCTAACATGAATTGATCGGCTTGACCAGGGAAAGACCACGCTTTCACAGAATACCGGCGTAAAATAAGACCTTAAAGATGCTGTGTTTCACATAGTGAATGTAGAGCCAGATACACTTTGAGAAATGAGGCATTCCACTGTTGTTTTCAGGGTTGACAATGCATCTGCATTTTGATTCTTAATCAAAGATAGATGTAGATGACTACAGAATACGGCATCATTCATCCCATCATTTGAAATGGAAACAATTTATTCTGTGTATTAACTACATGTGCAAATCTGGAACTGTTCAACAGCACCTACATACACCACGTAAATATAAGAATATTTATATATATTTTTCTAAGGACTGGACAGTTAAATACATTACTCCGAATGACAATAAAAATAAGGATAGTCCCTCACTGATAATAGTTAAAAACTTACCTCTCTAGGTAAATGGCGCATGATAGTAAGTGTAGTCATATCCAGTGCAACTCTGGTCCCTCCCTTCAGCTTGTTCTTGTCGAGCTGTCTACGGCATCCAACTACATAGCGGGGACCGTTTGTCGCTTTCACAATAACTGTAATTAAATTATGATGCTTCTTACATCACACACATATACACATACAGCTTTTACAAATATATCATCATAATAGTCATCATCACCATCATCATCATCATCAGCTTGTGTAAGTTCACAAGTTGCTGCGAGTCGTCTTGCGCAGAACTTCGCTAAATCTAGCCAGGGAGCTTATACACAACGCATTTACTAAAATACGGTCTCCACTCTATGACATGTCTATTCAAACGGATATCGCTTCTGCAACAGATGTGTGCAGCCCATTGCCACCTCAGCTCGGTAATACAGAGATTACTACTGCATTTCTCATGCCATTTTTCCACATGGATATTGCATGTAAATGTTATGTTGTTCTTTGTTAAATATGTTGATTTATTAGTTGATGAAAAGTGTGAAACACTTGCCGTGTAGTGGCAACACAATGAATTCATCACTTCGTTTCATATTACAAGTGTCGTAAAAGGCACCTATAGGAAATGCCAGAATAATTTAAGTTCATTATAAGACATCCAATAAAAGGGTATAAAAATTATATTTACACCAGATGTAAAAAATACATTAAAGGTGCAGCATTGTTGTGGCCAATAACGTTATGATGGTGTAACTATTTTTGGAATACAACAAAAAAACTTACACCGGCATGAGAGGTTAAAATTACAACTGCAATAAGCCTGGTATTTGTAATAATAATAATAATATCTACATCCCGAAACTTCTATCTTATTCCCTTCTTATTCAGATTTATTATAATATGGTTTGGAGTTCAGTTTGCCTCTTGGCAAAGGCCTCCCCTAACGATTTCCATTGTTCACTGTCTTTTGCGATTCTTCTCTTGTGTGTCAGGATCATGCCAAATGGGAAGTCCGTAGTCTCTGCCTACCCCTCTGGGTGACAGCCGTGAGTGTTTATGTATGTATGTATGTATTATGTACATTGCTTAAATAAAACAAAATTAAAATGAGTGTGACCTGGGACATCCACACTACAATCTTACCAGGAGGAAGTAAAAAAAATTAAATATCCCTTAAAAATAAACTGCTGAATGTACACATATATAGCTTAGGGTGAGTGGGGGGAAGATGAAAAACGGGGTAACACAAAAAGGCATCAATAAAGACAGATTTTGTGTAATTTATCCAATGCAGGCAACATTCATAAGACCGCCATTATGTTACGCCCCACACCTGGGAGGGTGACCTGGGACATCCACACTACAATCTTCCCAGGAGGAAGTAAAAAAAATTAAATAAACTGAAATAAGGAAAAAGAAAATAGAAATATCGTAAAATTTTTAAGATATTTAAAAATATTTCTTGGACCATATTCAGAGCTCAGACTAACAAAGTTAGACAGAGGACCGCATATATTTCACTTATACACACTGAATATATGCCTAAATCAAGCTCAACTTCTTTGCACGCACACACATATCTCCTTTTTCTTAAACAGCCCTTAAAAATAAACTGCTGAATGTACACATATATAGCTTAGGGTGAGTGGGGGGAAGATGAAAAACACAAAAAGGCATCAATAAAGACAGATTTTGTGTAATTTATCCAATGCAGGCAACATTCATAAGACCGCCATTTTGTTACGCCCCACACCTCAGTCGGCATTTGCCGTTTTGAAGGATTGGTTGTGTTATGAGGGAATATCTACGCTGTGAATTTTACGCGAGCAAGTCGAGTGTTTTAATCTTTCCCCGTGTCGTGTAACTTTGTTTACGAGGTAGGTACGAGTTTTTTATTTGTATACATACTTATTATTTTTAATTGGTGGTTATGTTGCTATGTCTAAATACCGCTACTTTTTGTATTTTAGGATTTATTGTAGCATTCCGTCTTTACCCAAGAATATTTGACGGGGTAAGATAAACACATAAACGTTTCCATCTTGCCCCGTTTTCAAGTCATACTAATGGTCTCATGTTCTCAAAGTGTACCTGAAAAAATATTTTGATTTGTTACAGCCACTATATAAATTGTCAGCGGCACAATTTCAGCTAATATTATCTAAAGGTACTACTTATTTTTATTTTTGTATATTATAAGAGAGACAAAAAGAGCAAGGGGTCACCTGATAGCTAAGTGTATTCACCGCTGCCCATAGAGACAAGAAACAACAGTTGTGCGTTGACTTCTCATAAGGTATAGGAACAGGATTCGTAGGATTGGGATAGGAACTTAAAGAAAGGGGAAAGACCAACAGACACTCGCTAGTATACGCAACATCACAGCTCCTAGAACAATGCAACGTCACATCGGTTTATCTAGCAAACGTTAAGACGTGGGTGACCTTAAGGAAAGGGGAAAAGGAAGGGGCATCCAGAACACCTCACTCACCAGACGAAACATGGCAACCCCTAAGAAGCTAACCACTTCACGCTGATTTTCTGTGAGAGGGTAGTATCACACCAGTCGACCCTGCTCATTTACATGTTACAGTGAACTGTAGACGTGAATCTACTACCAATTTTTTTTATTAATGTAGGTATATACTTATATTAGGGCGCCCCAAAAAATACGATTATTTTTCAAGTCTCCTATAAAAATATGTTGCTTTATCATGTTTTATGAGCATCCTCCAAAAACAGCTCGAGAAAAAAAATTTTAAAGTGTCACTCAGCACTTTTAAAAATCGATTTTTGACGATTTCAGAAATTTTCAAAAATTTTGAGCGATCCTTTAAAAACTTTTCCTCGAATTGTTTTTTGGAGGTGGCTCATGAATTATATTATTAACAAGAATTTTATAAAATACCCATTGCTACTTTTCACAATCGTTTAAATAAAAACACCGGTGTTAAAAGTGATACACTTGGTCACCCGTATTTGATCATGAAACAGAAACGAGATTAGAAAATGCTCTAAAAATTAAAGTCCTGTCAAAATTGGTCGAGCCATTTCATACATTAGCTGGAACAAACAGACAGACGGACATTAATTGTAAAAAAAAATATTTTGGTACATGTACCGTGTATACATCCATATGCATTTAGTAAAAATCTGTTTTTTAATATTACAAACAGACGCTCCCATTTTTTTAATTCGTACAGATTGAAAATAAATAATATTTTCTTAGAAGTTTTTCATGTTTTTAGTTATGGCACTTTTAAATAATTTTTAAATAAATTTTTGTTTTGTGCTACATATTTTGTAGACAAAAACGGTAAAAGGTACATGTACATAATTGTGTATAAAATGATCTTGGCATAACAATAAAAGATTTTATATGATATCTTTCATTTTCTATATAATCTTATCAAAGTAAAGTGAAAAGTCTGAGAACCTCTAGTTCAGTCTTTCCCCGGCGGTGCAAGATTGAAATATACAAAACAGATAATTTGTGTTGTCTGTGTTATTTGAAGGTATTTTGATATTAAAGACAGTTCTGAAGTGTCAGGACAATTAAAATTGTAGCCTACTGACCGTCAATATTGTCTGATATTAATTTGAACAATTTTAGAATCTACTTTTTTTTTATTTTTTTTTATAGGATTGGGTGACAAACGAGCACACAGTCCGCCTGATGGTAAGTGGTTGCTGTGGCCCATAGTCATCTACATCTATCCTCAATTACGAATTAAAATGCAGATGCGTTG